>AUXJ01006980.1:0-27495 GCA_000482205.1 Herpetomonas muscarum
GGGTGAGGGTGCTCTTATTTCATATCTCTGAGTTCACCTTTTGTGGACCTGATTTCCTGAAATGCATGTTATTTGAAAATCACCCAACCTTGCTATATATATATCTCCATCTTCAAAACTGTATTCTTGATCGCCCTTGTCGAAGAGAAAGTGGGGAAAAGGTATTTACTAAACAAATACTGACTTACATCTCACTCGTTACTACAGACATTCTTGTAGCGTATCACGCAAACAAAATACTCCTGTCTGTATCTGCAATCAAAAAATGTCCGCGAAAATGTCTGTTGCTGACCTGCAGAGTGCTTGCCAGCGCATTCTGGTTCGCGTACGTGAGCACAGGGTCACGCCTCTTCCCTGCCCGGTTTGTAGCATCTGCGTCAGTGGCGGGGAGGAGAAGTTGTGCGAGCACATTAGCAGCCTGCACGGCATTACGATGATGTCGCTCAGCGACGTTGTTGACTATGACGGCTTCATGAAGCACCTGATGGGTCGTATGGGCACCGGCGAGGCCTCGAAGAGTACCCTGTGCTGCCCCGTCTGCCTGGAGGCTGTGGGGGATGCCGGCAACGCGGATTCCCTGAAGGCGCACGTGCAGTCGGCTGCGCACCAGGTCTGGGACGCCAAGACCATCGTGGGCCTGCAGACGTTTTGCTTGCCGGACGCGGAGGGGGAGGACAACCCCGCCGAGGCTGCTGCGAACGACAAGTACGTTGGCCGCAACGACATTGACCTTGACGGCAACGAGGAGGAGTTGCTGGGCAGTGACGACGATTGGAACGAAGATTGCCAGTGCCTGTACTGCGACAACATCTCCGAGGCGTGCCTCGAGCACATGAAGGAGGTGCATCACTTTGACTTCCGCGAGGCCGCCCGCAGCCGCGCTGATGTGACGGACGAGTACGATGTCATCCGCCTGATCAACGCCGTCCGCCGTGCTGTCGCCGCTGGGAAGTGCCCCTACACCTTCTGGGGTGGTTCCACCGAGGCACAGACCACCACCGCGTGCGATCTTGCTGGTCAGCAGTCGCTAGAGGAGCATCTCCTCTCCTGCTCGGAGCACCGGCTGCCGAAGGAGGTGCAGCGCGGCAACGATGGGGATCTTGTGCCCGCCCTCACTGGTGACGCCCTGATCTCTCTCGTCGTGACAGCCGGCGAGGGGTTTCTCCGCGAGGAGGAGGAGGCCGATCCGGGGTACCCCATGGCGCCCACGCTGCAGGAGGTTGTTGCCCACCAGGCTGCTAAGAACAAGTAGTGTTGCGACATGCTCTTCTCTGTACATCGCGAAGGGGACAAAGAAAACATCCTGTCTCGGACGCATGGACAGACCACAACTGCTGCTAAGTTTAAATGACCTCGGTTCGTTTTCTTGTTTTCCTTTCCTATCTTCTGTACACGTCTAAAGAATCAATAATAAGAGGTCCACATGCCTGTGACCAGACATGTTCCTATTTCATCAAGAACATGAGAAATGAATGTCAGCGAATTAACTATCAAAAAAATAACTATAACAGAAGGAACTTTTGTATAATATTTATTGGAACGTCTGTGGATATTTAAAAATATATATGGTGTCACGCTAACGGAGTTCGTCTTTCGAAATATTTGGAATGTTGTGATATGGCTCAATTATTGAGCCTCTCATCGTATTTGACGTTATATGGGCCGATTGTCTAATTCTGTATCCTTTTCACTTCACTGAAATCAGGTCAACAAAAGCGTACATGTACCTCCCCTCCTGTCCTATTTCCCCTCTTTTGGTGTAGTGGAACGAGCCTGTTCTTTTTTCCTTCTAGCACAGCAGCAGAGCAGATACGAAACAGGAAAAGTTCACACATTTCAGAGTTAGCAAACGCCCGCTGCTGCTCATCAGTGTACCGGGTGCGAATGGATACGCAGTGCGTGCCTTGGCCGTCCAATCACCAGTAGTATGTTTCGCTCAACGAGACAACTTCAAAACACTGCTACTCTCCACGGGGAGAAAAAGCGTAGCGTTGTACAACGGGAACTCATCAGTGGCCTCCCCTTCGCCCCTGCGGCTGCACACTACCTTCGTTCCCAGCAGCTGTATCATCGCTACAATTCGCCGCTGTGGTTGGATGTGCGCATTGTTCGACAACAGCGGCTATCGTGGCGCACCCGTATGCACACGCGCTTGTGTTGGATGCCCGGCACATTCTTCCCTCGACACGCAACGACTGGCGGTAGAGATTCGAATGTCCACCATTCAAGACACTCAGGGAACGGCATCCCCCCAGAGTACCGCTTCACCTCTTCTGACGTGGTTCCACTGATGAACGCTGTCTTTGTGGAGGAGTCTGACCTTTTCCTCTTCCTCGTCGCCCACCCACTCCCTTCGCCCACCAGGGTGCGGGGGGCGGGGTCGTTTTTAGGCTTCCACCAGCGGCGAAACCTACCCACGCGTGTGTCCGAGAAGGACTCCGCTGCCTCTATGGATCATCTGGTGTTCTGGAGAGGTCTGTGGGAGCGGGTAGAGCCAGAAAGCGTTGGACGGGGGTGGCTGCAGCGTGCGCTCCCATGTATCAACGCCCAACTTGACACCACCACACGGGTGCCCGCACAGTGCGCCGCAGACCCCACTCATGCTCGTCAAGCTCATCCTGGAGGTTTACCTGGAGAGGTTTCACCCACAGTGGGAGTGACCGAACCCGATTACCTCCGCTACTTGATAAGTCCGCCGCCCGCGGCGGCTGCAGGCCGTCCGCAAGTACAGGCAGATCGTGCGTGGATCGATGTGATGGCGGTGCAGGAGTATGGTCTCTCCACCTTTGCAGACTCCTTCTGGTCGCCATTTCACTGGGTCGAGGAGAGCAGTGGCACAGACAAGTTGCTACACACCTGCAGCCCACAGTTCTCTGATAGCGAGTCAGGAGCCCATATACACGGTCACTTCCTCGTTAACACAGACCAACTACGCCTCACCACAAGTCTCGTTGAACTGATAGAGCGATTAGAGTGAGGGCGGTGGATAGGCTACGACTGGTGTGCTGATAGCTGTAACCCCTCTCAGGTGCCTCCTCATGCTTTACTCTCTCTCTAACCCTCTAGAAAAAAAAAGAACTAAAATACCAGCATTCGTTTTTATTGTCGGCCCTTGCACTGGGTTGTTCTACTATTTGTTTTCTCGTTCGCTCCCCTTATCTCCCTTTTTAATAGTTTCTTTGCCTTTTTTTCTGCTACTACTCACTTACTACGTTTCTGCAGGAAATGATCCATTCTTTCCTGAGCCATAAGAAATGGTCTCAACACCTTGCTGTACTCGTTTAACTGCGCGCTGCGTCTTCTGTTGAACGCAGCAAAAGAAGAGAAAAATTATATCCGTCCATACCGCAATTTCTTTTGTACTGCGCGCGATCATTGTGTGTGATCCTCACATGATGTCGTGAGGCTGATCCCGTTCGATGTGAACAGACCCATCCTATTTTTATTAATTTCCCTTTCTTCAAAATGTTCTGCATCTCTCGACTGTTTCTCAAGTGCACAAGAGCTACATTATTGCCACTCGCCTATACAGGCTTTAGAATAAATATAGATTTCTGGAGGAGAGAAAGCGCTACCCTCCGAACGCACACACACACACACACACAGGCTCCACCCAGACATACTCGTCGGTACATATTCGTTTCTCTTTTAACACTAGATTGCAGTGTTGTTTTGAAGTAGTGATTTGGTCCAGAGCAATTTAACCTGCTGAAGCTAGTATCACACGCACGTGTTTTCACGCACTCCTTTTATTGCACCCCATGACAGACCCACGCTCCCCTTGCACCATTGTTGTGGGTCCCCAAAAGGAGGATGGGTATCGCCACATTGCCCTAAGGCACTGCGGACGCCCTTTTTTCACCGTCTCCCACCGTCAGGTGCAATCTGCATTGCTCGCAAGCTTTGAATCTAGGAGAAAGGCGTCAGATCCTCTTGGGGGAGCATCCGTTGTTAGGAACCGCGAGAATGATACAATCAGTGGTGCTCCGGTATCCAATGCACAGCTACGCGAATACCTCTGTGTCTTTCACGGCGAAGAGTTGAAGGACCAGCACGGCCGCTACTACATTGGCAACCCCATCACTCACCTCACCGCGTACGCTGTGCATGACGGTACTGAAACCACCTTTGCACTCCAGAACATCGCTGCAAGCAGCTTCACTGCAGGTCGGCATGGCATCTACGTTCATGGCGAACGCTACAGTTCTCGCCTCGGTGCTGGGGTCCCTTACTATATTGATGTTGACGGTATGACGTACACTGCCGCGACAGATGTCTACTGGCTGGCTTCCCCGCTTGTCATGAAGCCACTTTACGTCAGCGAGCGGGTCGGGTTTGCTCTTAACGCGAGCGGCGGGGCACGTGCCGGCGACGGTGGTGTCAGTCTTTTAGGTAGCCGGTGGGGATGGGAAGGATCTGACGCGTCGTCACGCTCGCGCTCCCCTATACCGTCCTCCTCCTTCCCCTACCACAAGTCTCCACCCCCGGCTGGTGGACCCCACGGGCTGCCTTCGCAGTACTCTCATCGCAGCACCGCACCAAAGTCGTTTGGTGCCCAGGTGCTGTTTGAGTTCTCTCCCAGTGGTAGCGGTTGCGATACCTCGGCAGGTAGTGTCGCAGTCGTACGAACCGCGCCCGACGAACTGGCCCTCGGAATAACGAAAATGGTCCCCGCCCATGACGCCATGACGTTTTGCTGGTGTCCACACCATGTGCGTGTCCCAGGCCTCTCCGCTAGCACGGCGTCGCTAAGCTTCATTGTTTCGGAGCATGCCACCTTCGCTGATGCGCAAGTGATGTACCTGTTTGACGCCCCACAGAGGACATTGTATATCATTCGTATCACAGGGATTTTATCAGAGATTGTTGGGGGCTGCAGTACACAGGCAGAAGATAGTCGCTCTCCTGGTATGGAGGTTATCTGCACTCTCCGAGACAGCGGGTGTCCGGTGCTGTTACCGTGTGTACGTGCATCGAGCCCGCAGCCTGTGTTGCTCCTCGATTATCCGTCGGCTGGTGAGGTGTCGTTGGTCAGCACGCAGCAGCTCCTATCTTTCAAGCGCACCAGTGATGCATGTCGGCTACAGGAGTACATAATCGCGTCCGCCACAATACGCGATTTTGCCGTGGATACCTCCCCTGCCAAGCGGCGTCGCAGTGATGTTCTAGAGGTGGATTCTCGATCACGTCAGATGTACCAAGGTTCGGATGCGTACTCGCTGTCGAATGCCATCACTGCAGTCGAGCTGCAGGATGAGTGCACCGTCACATTTTGCTCGTCAATGACAAGTGGGAACAATTATAGTGCGGCGCCTCACAGTGACGCACAGCAGGTAGGGATTAAACGTGATGGGGATGCCAAGTGCCACACCATCGATTTCCCATCTATTCGCTCCCACGGCGGGACACTACTGAGGCTCCTACTCGAGGCAATGGAGGCAGTGATTGGTCCGCATCATACATACGCATTTGAGTATGCATTGGTGAGTCGTTGCTGGGCTGAACATCAAAGTGGAAGCACCTGCTCCAAACGGTCTGCTGGAGATCACGAGAGGGTCTGTATGGAGCTTTTGAGTGAGATCATCCACGAGGCCTGTCAGCCATCGCCATGCATGGAAAAGGATTGCGGTACTGGCCCTGGTATGTCGGAGCGCGATGGCGGGGACGTCTGCCTCATTTCCGCATTCCTAGATAGTCACTCCGTGACGGCTCGCAGTATTGAGGACATTACCATCGTGATGAACCCTATCGAGGGAGCCAGTGGCGGCCTGCAGGGGAAAAGCGGGAACTCGCAGCTACCGCTCTGGACCACGGAAACGTGTGCACTCGCAATGGTGGCTGCACACCTCGTGTGCGAAAGCTGCAAGCTGCAGGAACACCTGTGGCCGTATGTCGACCGGCTAGCGGAGTTGCTTTTGACCATGTCGACGATCCTGGGTCTAGAGAAATACATCCAGTATTATAAGGGTGTCGTTGATAGTCGTACGCAAGTGATGAGGGATCAGGATCTGCAGAGGATGCCCGTATCGGAATCACTGCTCACGTACTTGCCTCGAGGGAAGCTCAATGACGTTTTCGTTTTTCCCTTTCATTCCCACGACGATCCCAAAAGCAGCTCCGGAGAGGGTGACAACTCAACAACAATGGATAGAGACGCAGCGTTCCTTAAGAACACGGCGAAGCTGCGGCTTGGGCTTCAACCGATGGTCCCCCCCAGCGCTGACGAACAACCCCTGCTACATTGTCGCTTGGCCCTTGGCTACCCACCGGACTTGGTCGACACTCTCCATCAGCTTCTCCATGGTGGTGGTGGTCACGCCAATATTTGCTGTGGCGATGTACAGGAGGACCTGTGCTGGCCAACCGTAAGGAGTCCTCTCCCCCGAGACCATCCCATTACGCAAGCGAGCAGTATCGTATCGGTGTACTATCAAAGTTTCAATGGAAAGTGCGATATAGGCCGGCAGGGATGGTGGATCCCCATCTACGAAGCACTGGCGTCGTCTTCTCTTGACCGAGCGTTTCTCACAGAGAGGCTCAACCCCGCTGTTGGGCAGCCGCTCCTGCGTGCCTTAGCAGAGGGTTCTCGAGCCATTGGTGAGGTTTGCGATGACGAGCAGCTGTCACTGCTTGGTCGCTCAGACCGCATCCGAGACCCAGCGGTTCTCTCCGCCGTGCTGGATCCGGGGATGCTGGTTCTCCATCAAGCGGAGGAGCGTGCAACAGCACGCCCGCGTCAAGCCGCGCTGGCTGACGAAGACGACGGTGTGATGGTCGGTCTCGACTTCCCGCAGGTGTGGCGCGACTCGCGCCTCGACAGCGCCCAGGTCTATTTCAATACATCACAACCGATCGTGATTCGCGCTCAGGGTAACCAGCCAGCGGCCCTTCTGAAGGAGCTCGCTGTTCGGGTTTGTGCCATGCCAGTCGGGAGAGGCATGATGACTCTTGGTACACACAGTTTCACCGCTCGCGACAGTCTCCCGGTACCAAAACTCAACCTGGACGGTCGCACCGGTGAGGGCGTCTTTATTAGCAACACTGTGCAGGAGATGCAGCCTGGGGTACTTCTATGGCCGACTGTTCACAACGGCTGTTCCGCAGGTCTGCGTTTCCTTCCGCTGCCCAAGGTGACCGCAGAGGCAGACGATATTGCCACCGGGACGACGGTCCAAGCTGAGACGTCCGTCACGCGGCACTGGATCGTGTACCAAACCAAGCACGCCCACGACCCTGCTGCCCGCGCGGGATTCCTGCTTGCGGCAGGGATGCTGGGGCATTTGAAGGTGCTGCAGCTGACTGACATCTACTCCCTGCTCGTCTCTCCACGAGTTCATTACCATGGCCGCGAAACCATCACCATTGCTGTGATGTTGGGCCTCAGCTGCAGCTTCCGTGGGACCAGCAATGACCTTGTGTTCCGCTGTCTAACTATGCATGCACAGTCACTCACCCCGAGCGAGGAGGAGATTGATGTGTCACTGGATGTGCAGACGTGTGCACTGGTCTCCGTCGGGCTGTTGTGTCAGCGCACACCTTCCAGCTTTCTCGTTGACGTTTTTCTCACGGAGATGTCGCGGCTGCCAACGGACGAGCACTGCGTGAACCGAGAAGGGTATGCGCTTGGCGCCGGTTACGGTCTGGGGTTGATGTTGCTGGGCATCGGTGACGCACACCGCATGCCTGGCGTGGAGACGAAGCTCTTTGCCTTTCTCGAACGCGCCCAACGCGACCACTTTGATGAGCGCCTCGATGCAGCAACAGAGGCATTTTTTGAGCGCAGGAATGAGGGCGGGGACCAGTTTTTGACACGTGCGCGGTTGGCTCGAGCAGCTCCTTCGACGACCAACTACGGCTGCAGTCGTGTATGTGAGGGCAAGTACTACAACACCAGCATTTCTGGGCCACCCTCTGTGATGGCACTTTGCCTCATGTATCTCAAGACGGGTAACCACTCTATCGCGGCGAGGCTGATGCCACCTGCGCGGCTTTTCGCGCTACAAGCTGTCTCCCCCACAATGTGCCTCCTGCGCACCTTCTCGGCGTTGTTAGTGCAGTGGTCCACGATTCAACCCACTCATGAATTTGTGCACAAGAATTGCGTCCCTGAGGTTTTGCAGTCGTTGACCCCTGACCAGGCGCCGTCGCTCCAACTAGCACAGCAGCAAGTACACTATCTGATGATCAATCACGGTCACTGCATCGCGGGCGCTGTGTATGCAATTGGCTTTCGCTTTGCCGGAACCTTCAACCACGCCGCGCGGGACCTCATTATCCGCGAGCTGAAGGGTTTCGTCAAGGGCTACTTGGGTGCGACAGGCATCGCCGTACCAACTCTCCAGCGATCTACTGGTGCGTATGAGCTGTGTATCAGCGCTTGCTGTGTTGCTGTGGCGTTGGTGATGGCTGGTTCCGGGGATGTGGAGACGTTCAGGCTTTTCCAACGTCTTCATAGTCGGTCCACGAGCTCCTTTGGGATGCACATGGCTCTCTCCATCAGCAGCGGCCTTCTTTTCCTCGGTGGTGGGCGCCTGACCCTGTCCACCTCCACAGACGCTCTCGCAGCGCTGCTGCTCGCGCTCTTCCCTGTCTGGCCCACCAACGCAGAGGACAATGTCCACCACCTGCAGGCCCTGCGACACCTCTACACGCTCGCCGTGGTGCCCCGCGTCATGGAGACGTTTGACGTCCGGACGAACCAGCCGATCAGTGTCCCAGTACGGATCGTTTTGAAGAAGGGTGAGACCTGGCAGACACAGGTATCGCCGTGCATCACCGTTGACCGGGCAGGAAGCGGCGGCGATGGTGTACGGTCTCCCCAGGGAGGAGAGACAGGTGCAGGGGTCGCTGCCCAGCAGCAAGGCACGTCGCGTACGCATGACTCGTCAGAGACGGCTGGGATTGTGACGGATGAGAAGGAGCAGCAGGAGGTTCAGCTAGAGACACCGTGTCTGTACCCACCCCCGGAAGTGATTGATCGCATCGAGATCCACAGCACCCGACACTATGCGAGGGTCCTTTACGCCGACGAAGACGAGGTTGGTGAAAGCGGGCTCGTAGTCCGGCTCCTGTCCACACAGACAGACGAGCAGTCTCTCATGGAGACGAGGGCGACAAGGTGGATCCGGCGCCTCTTTGGGGGCCGTCGGTGCCCTCTGGCGGAGTCTGTGGTCCTCATCGACACCGCCAAGCTGCTTCTTGCCTCGCAGAAGCGTACCGCGCAGCTGCTTTTCGGCCCTTCCGCTATTACTCCCCCGCAAGGGACAGCGAAACCGGACGAGGGGACGGTACTCCCGCCATGCACTGTGCAGGCAGGACCGGAGGTTTGCGATGCCCACGACGCAGCGCGTGCCATGGAGCGGTCTCTCGAGCGCCGGTACCGCTCTCTCTTCGTTTGTGGTGCGGGACGTTCTCGCGAGGGGCAACCCCTGTACCGTGCTGTCATTAAAGGGGCAGGTTGGGGTGAGATTTCACGCGCCATTGCGCAGAACCCCGCTGGCACACAAGGCTACCCGGTTGACTTCTCCGTCGTTTGCTCCGAAGACTGCGGTGACGGAGGTGCCGCTGCTGTTGAGCGGTGGCTGACGGAGGCGGTTCACTTTTATTGCGGGCCTGTGGGGACGTTCACGCGGCTTTCACATTGTATTCGCGATCGCGCTACTGAGCTGCAGTCCCGTGGCAGTAGAACATCCTCGGTACTCAAGATCAGCAGAGACTGCAAAATGTCGTTTGGCGTGGTTCAACGTATCGTCGACTGCTGCTTCGGAGCGCCCAGTCAATAGATAGACAGGATGTTAGTATTGAGAGGGAGGAAAGAGAGAGGAGACATCGCTGGTAAAGAAGGTGCGGGATCTCCATCTGCTATGAATGCACGCTTTTGCCTTATTACCACATCTTCTGCCTCACGGGCCAACACATTCATTACAGACTCTGCACTAAATATTCTCGCTTCTGCTTCGTGTCATTCGTCGCAGTGGACCTTGGTATTGCAGCCTTTCTGGGGACTATGGTGACCGAGTCTTTCTCTATATTATGTTCATTATGTCAACAGTGGCTCGGGTTGCGCTGTCTCGTGTCCTGGATTACGATCCCCACCGGATGGTGGTTAAGTGATAGTGTGTAAAAAAAGGGAACGCATGCTGATTCGGACGAGTTTCCTCGAGATGCTTAAACGTACCGTGTAGTTGCGTCTTTCAACCTACTCTCTCATTCTTCAATGTCGTATTATTCACTGTTGTTTTCTCCGTAGTTGTTCTTTCTTTCTTGAACATTTTCCTCTCTTAAGACAGTGGAACATTACCGTTGTGTCGCTCACTAGTCAGCGTTATACTGAGAAGGTAAAACTTCATTTACACATACACACACGCACACGCGAAGAGAAACGGATATATAGAGTTCCCGTGCGTTTCTAGTCTCCTGTATCTAGCCATGGAGGACGACAAGGTAATCATGTTTGACGCGAGCGGTGCGATCCGCATGTACAGCCCCGAGAAGTACGAGGAGCTGATCAAGACCATCGAGACGGAGAAGCGCTACGTTGGCAAGATGGACGAGTTTAAGCAGATGGTAAACCAGACCATGTCGATCATGAAGAAGCTGGGCGACGCCATTGAAGCGGAGAAGCTGAAGGCCATTGGTGCTCGTAACGTCGTAGAGAGTGAAAGCGAGGAGCGGTACCGCGCGGAGCTGGAGGCGCAGTTGCGGCTGCACGAGAAGCAGATGGAGTTGGACCGCTACGTTGCCGAGTATGAGTCGCTCCTCAAGGTTGAGCAGGAACAGCAGCAGACGTTCCAACGTCTTAGCCAGGCTCAGGAGTAAAGCTCTACCACGGCACGCACGAAAACACCTGTATCGCAGGAAGAGAAGTATTTGCCGGCCCAATGCAGCTACACGAAAAAGAACTCTCTGCAAAGTCTCGTTTTCCTCTTACAAGGACACGCGTGAATACGAGAATGTCTTGATGAGGGGGGCCTCTCTCTGTTTCTCTCTATCTTTCGCACTCCCCTCACGCACATTACAAGCAGAGAGGGAGATGGGGAGCGATTACCCTTTTTTATGGAGCGTGCAAGAACTTTCCTTTTCCTCTGTGCCTAGACTTTTATTATTATTCCTCCTCTGGCTGTGGATGGTGTCTACGTGGTGGGCATCGTGTGTTTGTTGCCTTTCGTCACGTAATACGATGTGTAGGAGTGCTGTGCCTACATATATATCCTGCTGATGTACAAACGAAAATATATGCGCAATCGAGGAAAAAAACAATTAATGAAAGAAGGAGGGACGATATGCGAACTTTTGTATAGTCTAGTAGCCCGGAGGGTGGAATCTTCGCATGGAGTCTAAAACCACCGAGCCGAACTGCATTCCATTTACAGTTTTCGCTTCCGGCCACTTTGAAGCGCGCAGGGCCCAAGAATGAATGGGACATGGCGATTCGGCTATCTACACAAGCATGTAAAAGTGAGAAAGCCATGCCAATAATTCATCGTTGTACGAACAATTTTGGATACGTCGCGATGTTAAATCTTCCCTCCCTCCCTGTCCTACTTGTTGTTGACATTCTATGTTACCTCTGGTGGCAATAGCGGTGTAGTCGTCACATATACACAGTGTCGATTGCTTTGGAACTATTCTGGTGTGAAGTACTTTTATTCTCCTACCATATATATATATATATATATTATATATAAAGAATCCACTTATAGAGAAGCTGAGATCTGGTATCATTCTGTGTGTTTGTGCATTTGCGTTGTGTACTTTCCCCCAGGGAGACGGTTGTCGAACAGGGCATCCCTCCATAACATTTTTGACGCTTTCCTCTCTTATTGTATCTGAGGCCGGGTTCCAAAAACTAGGTCTTCCTTTGCTTTATACCCCTGCCCTCCTCGCCGTGAAATCGCCATTACGCAATAGAATTGCTCCTTTTTGTTTTTACATATCCTTCCTCTCCACATCCCCCCCCCCCCCCCTCTGCCCTGTCCATTAATCCCTCATTTCTTTCCTTGTTTTCATTTACTAGCGACACCCTGTGTGTTTTCATTCTCCCAAAGATCTAGTAACGTAGATCTGGTGCCCCGCGATTCAATTCCCTCCTACGCAAGATTTTTAGAGTGGTCACGCAATACGGCGTCAAATCCTCTGTGGAACTACCCGTCATAGCCACATATCTCCTGTATAGAGATCGTGCTTACGTTCTTTATAGGTGGAACAACTCTGCGTTAAGCTATCCATGAACACTTCCTACCCCAGTACAACCCTCAGGCAGTCGCGCGACCTGTCGCGGTCCCGCAATGGGGATCGCACTCCATCGTTTCGCCCCTCGTCGTCGCGCTCTAGTCGCCTCAGGGTCCCCAGTAGTGTTCATGATGAGGCCCCTCGCGAACTTCCTGCTCAGCGGCTGCCCATGTTCACCAACGATGTGGGGCGTATTCTTCTCGAATCACTTAGCGAGGAGCAGCAGCGCCGCCGTGCGCGCCCATCCTTTGATCCCTCCCCGGTCCCTCCTCCCCATACAGGCAATCGTGCCGCGAGGATGCGAGAGGCGATTCGCAGTATTAGCCGTCCCAGCTCGGGCGAGGAGGGAGCACGTGCGAGGCGAAAGAGAGCATCCGAGCAGGCCGATGGCATGTCGGGCGACCAACAGGGCCTTCTACCCTCGCCTGGCGTCGCACGGCAGCGTGTCATCCACAACGACATCGCCTACACCACAGAGGACTATCGTCAAGTGCTGCGAGACCGTGCTGCAGACGTCAGCCGCAGCCTGACCGCAGCTGCGACGTCCCAGAGGTTCCATGAGGTTACCGGTAATGCCCCGCTCCGCGAGCTTCTCGATTCTGGGTTTACAGCGGTGCAAAGGCCTCGGTTTACCTATCGCCCCTTTGCTCCTCAGCCCTACCAAGTGGAGCCGGTACCTGGCACGGACGTCCCGACCCATGTGGATCCGGTTATTGATGAGGAGGCTAACGCAAGTACTGTTCGCAGCGATGATGACGACAGAGAGCCCTCGTCGGCGTCCTCGTCCGAGGTGACGTGCATGGACCCGCCCTTGATGACAGCTACGTACTCTTCTGGAACACGCGCTCCGGACGGCGAGAGGTTGCCATCGCAATCCACCTTGGCCGAGCAAGCACATGAATACGACTCTGCGGCACCCAGTCACCGCACCGATCAAACCGGCCCCAGCGATGCTAGTAGTAACCGTTTTTTTGATGAGGATTACGATGCCGTTCTGCTTCGTGGCGTCGCCCACTCGGTCGAGAACCGGGCCGATCGCTGCCGCTCAGAAGAGGGGCATGGTCCGCTGTTTTCCTCTTATTCGCCCCATAAGAAGCCGTCCCTCTTCCCCCCAGCAGGGCGGATGGGCCGCCCGGGCAACTCACACGGCGACATCTCGCTGGAAGACCTGGCTCGTTTGGCGATTGAAGCAACATCGTTCGACGTCACGGATGGCGCGGCAACGACTCCGTCCGAGTATATGGAGTCGAGGATGCGGATACAGGCTCGAAAAGGCGGGGCGCATCAGAATTTCTCTCAGCAAGCCGCAGCTACCACCCCTATAATGCGGAATGGCCGTCCAACGGGACGTCAGCATGCTTCCAAGCAAAGTCAAGCGTCTCGCCGCAGTAGCTTTGTAACCTCCTGCAGTGATGCAGCGCACCGGCGCAGCTCTGGTAGTCGTGGTGGTCGTCGTCCATCGCCATCTCCTTATACAGTAGGCCTTCGGCGTGATCCCTCTGCTCCGAGGAGGCAAAAAGATAGCTTGCCGATCCCAGCGGTTGCTCTGACGCGCCAGGCACGGCGTTGTGAGTCGTGTTGTGGTGATTTGATTGATCGCCTGGCCGCAGCCGACAAGCTGTACAGCGATAATACACCCCATAAGAGTCCAGCCAACGGCGTGGAAGCGGGCCACGCCTACCACTCTGAAATTCAGCAAAGGAGACCAGCATCCCCGCATCGTGGGCGGTGGCGCCCAGGGAAAGGAGCCACCTCGGACATTAGTCACGAGAGGAGCAACGGCAACATCTGTCCCGCCTGCCTTCATGCGCAAAACACAGGATACGACCATTGTTCATTTACGCACTCCGTTACAGAACGGTACTCTACTTCGCCGACACCGAATGGAGACGACTCTCTACGTGATCACCTGTTCGACGATAAGCGGCGATTTGCGCAACGGCAGGGCGCGCGGCACAGCAAAGGCCCCACAGTGAAGAGCACTGAGAAGGTACGGGCGCCCTCGGACTCGACAGCAATAAACGCCATCGCACAGGGCGTACTGGAGGAACTTGTGAAGGCGGGTGTCGTTGGTGGTGGACTGGCATTGGCACGAGCGAAACTTGCGGCCTCGGACCATTCCGGCACGAGGCCCAGCAGTGCCGATGTGGCGGCGGATTGGTCGAGGGCGGCGCTAAGTGCATACGCGAATATTCACGGCGAAGTTGAGGTAAAGCCATACGGCTCGACAGAGGGAACAGCTCTATATAGTGTCGAGGCAAGATTGTCTCCAAAGCGCGACGAGCCGCTTCTCCAAACAGAGCGCGCGACAGGTGACAAAACACATGATCAGACGGGCGGAAAACAAGAGGATCGGAAAGGGCCCCCTGAGCTTGAAGCAAAGTCGCGCATGCCTGCATCGGCTCTTGTGAACACACCACGGTCAGCCTCAACCTCTTCAAGCTTTGCGACACCTGTTCGCGGCACCGCCGATAAGGGGGCACCGTCAGTCCCTGTGTCACACTGGAACCTCTCTGCCGCACACAGCAACGAAGGCGACCGGGCACAGATGAGTGCGCGGGACTACAGCTCCGAGCGTAGTGGTCCCGGTCGCGACTCTGTGCCAGACCTCCGCGACACTAAGCCCGGCGGCTTGGGTGTCGACGCGGTGGACCATACTGCTGCTAAACTGGAGGAGACTGCCGTAACCGCAGAAGGTGGGGGCCGTGTTAGCCCTGATGTTGCGGTGGCCGACGAAGCTGCTCTACCCACGGCGTACAGCTCACCGGCAATGCCTGTAAGCCTCGACATGATGTGCTCGTCAGTCAGTGCCCGCCAGGCTGAAAAGACTGCACAGGACACGGCGACGCATGATCCCAAGTCTTGCATGGAGCCTGTTCGTGAGGGAGCATCCAGTGACGATAAGGCTCGCGAGACGACGGCAACGCTGCTGTCCGGGTTCTTTCGCGGCCAGCAAGTACTGCTGGAATCGTTGGAATATCAGGCACGCATGTCTGTCGCGGACCGCCAACAAGCCGCGCGCGGTGAGCTCCAGAGAGACATGGCGCATGCGCTTGCGATGCAAGTGGCCATAAACGTTTCTATCCAAGAATCGTCACCGGTGGAGGAAGCGCACAATGACGATATCACCTCGCCTGTTACCACTGTACCCTCCCCAGAGGACCAGCAACTGCATGAGGCCGACAGTCAATATTTTGCTCGTGTGACGGCCACTTTCATGGCGGCGTTAGGTGAAATGGAGGCGTACCAGAGAGACCTCGTCGCGAAGGACGAAGAGGAGCTACGCGCAGGTTTAATCGCACACGCGGTAGCGGCAGCATCGCTTCTTCCGGTGGTCGCAAAGGAGGACAGCACGCACGACGCCGGTGAATATGATAAATCTACAGAAGGACCCGGGCTCTGCGCTGTGGATATTACTTCGGTGGAGAGCGCCAATGTGGAGGAGATGGATCATGTCTCTAGCCCGTCACCGGTGCCTGTCTATCAAGGGGAACACGGCCAGTATGACAGGGAAGAATCCGCGGTGGCTTCTCCTGAGGAACTCCTGGAGGGCGAAGACAAGGCCCCGCAGAAGGAGTTTCTGCCGGACCCCGAGGTCTTAGCCAGGTTGGAGGAAAAGTGGCAGTCACTCCTCGCGAACGAACCCGCTGTTCGTGGCATCATCGAAAAAACAGAGGGGGAGATTCGAGTCGAGCTGTACGTGGAGATACTGTCGTACAAGGAAGGTCTTACACGGCGGCTGCACGAGGAGGAGGAGACTGCGGCCCGTGTCGCGCTAACGATTCTTTTAGAGGATGTACCTACCTCGTTCGCTTCAGAGAACGACGCACTCGGCACAGCGACACCCGTCCAGGAGACACAGGACGAGATTGAGGCTGTCCCACATGTTATTAGCAACGACGATCAGGTGAGCAAGAGGGAGATGCACTTGTCCCCACCCGAGTCAAGCGACGCCACGCCTAGCGATCACTTTCTTTTCGATACATGTGTTCCTCGTGCTGATACAGAGCACGGCGATGTGCTAGAGGAAAAACCACAAGACGTTCCGGAAAGTAACGAGCCCGCTGTCCCGCTAGACGTTGATGGAACACCAGACGTGGACTCCATTAGACGCAAAACCCCTTGGGGCTGCAATCTGGAGGTTGACGACGACGCTACGGAATCGACTGATCCTGCGGCAGATCGGGGTGAAGAAGTGGCAGTACCCCTGTCTACAGACGATCACGCCGATCACTTGTCGCCCGATCGCACAGTGGACGGTGACGACGGCATGGACGGCAATAACGGCAAGGATGGAGTTGCACCTCCCACCGCTGCTGATGGCGCCTCTCATGACGGCGAAGACAAGGACGACGAGGAGGAGGGCCGCGCAGAACCGCAGGAACGCAAGCGACGTCGCCGTCCCTCCACACGGAAGAATGTCGCAGTAGTGGATGCTGTGGCGGACAATGAATACGCCGAGGTGTCCGATCCCGACGCATCTGTACGAGTCGCTGCAGCTCATGAAGAGCCCGTCGATAACGGGCACCTAGAGGTGGTGCAACACATTCCCGTCTCTGAAATTGATGGAGCGACCATGAATAGCTTGTTGGACACTGCTGAAAAGGAGACCGAAAAGACCCATGACTGCACAGATCCATCCGCAGTTGTCGGTCAAGACTTTTCGCATGACGGTGGTGACGATTATGTAACACTACCGCCTCTCGACGAGGAGGACGCCCCTTCTCCTTCTGTTCCACCGTCGTTTGCTCCCGGAGACGAGGAGGCGGAAAATGCCGAGGTCCAGGACGGCGACGACAATGATGCGATGGGCGATCTTAGAGCAGACGATAGCCCTTGCCAGGAGCAGTGTTTGCCTTCCCCAGTAGCCGAAGGCCCCCCTCTAGCACACGTGGCGGCGGAAGACGCTGGCACGAACGATGACCAACTATTCACGGCTCCATCCACGGAACACATGGCAGGGATAGATGTTGAAGGTGTCGCTGGCATCCCGCAAGACGTGTCGCAATCAGCGTCTGCCTTGTCGTTGACGTCTACTGACGCTTCCTCGGACGATGAGGGTAGCGAGGCAGCGGCGCAACAGGATCAGGATGCGATGCCGACAGCGGAGAGGGATTTTTCGAGGTTAACGACGGCAAACGATAGTGAGCCACCGACGAGTGGACGCGCGTTACCGCGGGGACCGGGAGGTCGAGCCACCTCTGTGACAAGGGGCGAAAACGTTGTTGACACGCGGCTGTTTCTTTTACCGTCCGTGCACAGTCGCGATACGTTTAGCTCCATGGATAGCGGTGTCGACGAGCCGGGTGGGAGCACCGTTGTCAACGATGATGAAGTTTCATCCAAGCTCCCACCGCCACCCCCTTTCGCTCCTCTAGCCGATCCAGACACCTTGGTTGAGGGCGCGAACGTGGTAGGGTACCCTCCGAGTTCTCCCTCAGAAGCTCCTGGATCGATGGATGACCCGGTGCTGCTTACAAATCCCCACATTACTGTGGCCGCGAGCGCTACTGGGACTCCAGCGACTGAGGGACTTCTCAGTCCGATTCCTAGCCCATACGACGGTGGTTATGATCTCGACATCGGGACAGCAAATGAGGACACAGCCCGGCCTCGACCGCCAGAAAGTGAAAGTGCGGACGCTCCTCTTTTAGATAACAGCGCGAATCCAGGCGGCCTGACTGACCGCCCCGCGACCCCGGAGTTTATCCGTGAGACGGCTCGGAACGCGGATGGATCGTTGCTGCGACCACAACTAGACGTCTCCGGGACCTACGAGGAGGGCGAGGATCCGCAGCAACACAATCACGCTGTTCCAGGAGAACACCAAACTGCGCCCGATATTCTAGGAAGTGGGGGAGAGGAAAGCGGGGAGGGAGTGGTCGTAGAAGGCCTTTCCCCAATACCGTATCCAGAAGAGCGAGAGCTGCACAAAAAGAGTCTTGCCGAGGGCACCGAAGAACAGTACGTGCCGCACCTGCCTGAACACCAGGAGGCTCAAGTGGTGACAGATGCAGCGGACGCGCTGGTACGGGACGCCAAGGATGCTTCGATGTGCAGTGACGAGCTCCGGCAAGCTCCAACGCAGGAGGCGCACCCGATCGACTTATTCTAACATTGTTAGATTCGATACGGGCCACACACAGCGGGAACTGCGTCTTTTGAGAAGCGCTATAACGACGCTGCAGTAAATAGGCACTTGTACTCCGAACTGTAAAGTGCACCTGTGTGACTCCCCCAGCAAGCCTCATACATTCATAAATTATATATATATATATATACCTTTTTTATATATATAAGATCTGTTTATACATAGACGTTCCACTTTCCGCAATGTCATTGTAAACAACGGCGAGGAAAGTTCAGCTGTTGCAACAAATTAGACGCGGAGACTAGAGAGCAAGCCTGACGCACAGAAGGTCAACACCCACTCAAAGCACTTTAATCGTGACAACCTACATGCTGGTTTTAGAGAGTCGAGCCTCTCCCCGCCAAGGCAGGGTGGGATGGCTCATGGTGTGGCAACGCTTGATCACCACAGCTGGTCCTTTGCCACACAATGTTTCAACTGTTTGTTATCGAGTGGTGGCTTGGAGCAGAGCATCTGCGCACGTGTAAACGCGCATGTTAGGCGGGTTTGACGGCTCTGCTACAGTGGTGGGACCTGGGCGACTGTTGGCTGGCCACGTGCACGTTTTACTTGGGTTCTATGCCACCTTCACCATCATATCTAACAGAATCCTCTTCTAATCTACTCATTGCTGTATACCACCTCCAACATCTATATATATATATGTGTGTATTCAAAACATCAGCGGAAAACATTAGAGCTGTTAGTGATCATATCAGGCCTATTTTGCCCTTAAGCGCTGAAGCTTTCCGAAGCTCTGTGTCTTTTTCCCTGTGTGCGACAAAGCAGTTTTCGCTTCGCTGCACGCAACAGCCGTAACGCCAACTGCTTACATCATTGTATCTTTCATCGACAAGTACACAAAAAGAGCTCCCTTCGTATTCTTAAGAAGCGGGAGTGCCAATGGCGTCGCTTATTTCTAGGGTGTCCACGTTCGTGGATGATCACCTGTATATGGTGAGCATTCTGCTTCGCGTCGGGCTCGTGATGTACTCCGTTCTTCACGACAACCTGTTCCGCGTCAAGTACACCGATATTGATTACATGATTGTTGTCGATGGTGCACGCTTTATCCTGCAGGGTCAGTGCCCGTTTGCGCGGACGACGTACCGCTACACACCGATTCTCGCGCTGTTTGTGCTTCCCTCCGTCGTTCTCTTCGACGCCTGTGGCAAGCTTATCTTCACGTTTTGTGATGTCGCGGTGATGTACCTGTGTGACAAGCTCCTCACCAAGACGGCGACGCGGGCGAGTAAGATGACGCTTTTGAAGCTGTTCATCGCCTTCAACCCGGTCGTGCTAAACGTGTCGACGCGTGGCAACAGTGATACCCTCATCACGCTCCTCACCATGATCGCCCTTGTTTACTTTGACCGTCGCCAGTACGTCGTGGCGGCAGGAGTTCTGGGCTTTGCTGCGCATTTTAAGATTTACCCGCTCATCTACGTGCCTCCTCTGGTCTTTGGCGTGTGGGCCAACCTACAGCGGCGTCGGTCGCAGGTGGCCAGTGGTTCCCTCCGGACCGCCACCAACGACATCCAGGAACGTCCCAACTACCGCCGTGTGCTTATTTGGCTGCGCGTCGTCCTTGCTGCGGGTGTGGCATTCGTTGTGATGTTTACGATTCCCACTGTTATCAGCTACCTCTTCTGCGGACAGGAGTACATTGACGAGGCGTTCCTTTACCACGTCGTTCGCGAGGATCACCGCCATAACTTTTCTCCCTACTGGCTTCTCATGTACCTCAACATGGCGGGGCGCGTGCAGAACTACGGCGTGGAGTACGCACCTGGGCTCTTGGCTTTCCTGCCCCAGGTCGTCGTTCTCCTCTTCACCTCGTGGATGCTGCGGCGTAACGTCGCGCAGGCGTGCTGCGTGGTCACCGTCTTCTTCATTGCCTTCAACAAGGTGTGCACCGTGCAGTACTTTGTCTGGTTTATCCCACTCCTGCCCTTCGTCTTTTACGATCCCATCCAGGAGAAGCAAACCCGGAAGACGGACGAGGAGGCACATGCAGCAGCTGGATCGTCGGTTGCCCGCGGCGGGCAGAAGCGAAACTACAAGCCACCATCCTACTTTGTTATCGGCGCGGTATTTGCCGCGTGGTGTGGCACCATTCCGATTTGGGTGATGGCCGCGTACCCCCTCGAGTTCCTCGGCGACAATGATTACGGGCGGGTGTGGTTGGCATCGGCGCTGTTTTTCCTCGCCACCGTGACGCTCGGCGGGTGGCTGGCCCGTGTCAGCTACCCCTCGCAGCTGGCCGCAGAGAAGGCCATCCGCGGTACCGCCCCTGTCATCTCCATGGCGCAGAAGGATAGCGCGAAGCAGCGCTAGAGGAACAACTCTTCTTGCTTGCGTTTTTCGTTTTAAACGACACAACTCGATACTCGCTCTGTGTATTGTTCTTTATTTATTTTTCCTGCCTAGCCTCGGTCGTCGGCGCGTTGCATCACGGTACGTATAGGCGAACGAGTGGATTTTGAATAAAAACGAGAGTGTGAGTGGTTGTGTTGCTGTGCCGTGTCTTTGTTGTACTGGTGACCCTCCCTTCTCAGTTTGATTCTTAGGGTCCCGCCTGTCGTTGACACTTTGTGATGCAAGCGTGGTATGTTGTTTTCCGTTGTAACTGCAAGGCTTAGTAGTGCCTCCAACAATATTCTTCTAAACTCAAATCGTCAGAGTTTCTACATGTGGTAACACTACGCATGGTTGTCGTGTCGTCTTCTCTTTATCATAACGTGCCGGAGTGCCGGAATAGATTTGGTGGGAGGACTGAATTTCCATTATCTCCAATGGCTGTTGGCTGATCATTATAATATGTAGCGGTGAAATCACTGTCGTCCTGGTAAGTAATACATGTAAGAACTGCTTCTTAACTGCTTGCCCCCCTCCCTCTTCCCCCTCTTACATTCCATTCCTTCTATTGCCAATTTCAACAATCAATAGACACTCTCAACAGCTATACGGTTCTAGTACTCGCTTATATACACATATACAACCTATTTTAGCTCTCTCTCTCTCTCTCACACCCTCTGCAGACGACCTGATTTTCTCAACGCTAGAGCTGACCGACACTGGTTCCTTTGAAGTGACAGGTGCACACACACTACGTGGGACAGCATAAGGCATTCAGCGTCCTCTCTCTCTCTCTCTATCTTTGTATATACCTAAATATCTTTTCTGTTCGCACGTTTTCACATACGCAGCTTACAACTGTCAAAAAAAAGAGCGAATACGCTGATCATTGTTACTTTGTTTTTATATGTTTTAATGTTCTGTGGAGTTTAATCACTCTCTGTGTGTGCAAACCTCTTTCTTTCGTTATTTAGTATCTATATATTACGCAAATTGTTCCCCACAACTCGATCAGTGGCAGGAAATTCAACCGTAATACTATCTTCTATACCCGCTTCTTTTTCTGTATTGTTCTATTCTCATCACCTGAAACGGGGCCACCACGAATTCATCCGCCCCCTTCCGTAGAATACACACTCTTTCTTTTATCTTGTGTCTTTCTTGTCTCCCTATATTGTGCCATTGTTCGCCCTGAGTATATTCGCTTCTCTCTGACGACCCTGGTACCGTAATATATACACGAAACAGTACATATAAATATAAATATATATATATATATATATATACCATTTTTCCCCTACTCAAACCACTTTGTTTCGGGCAAACTGCTCCCTCTTCGCTCCGCAGTAGATTCGTTTTCCCCTTTTCACTTTTCATTACAACTTGATTCGCATCTCTTTCTTCCTTACCCTAAACTAGTTCGACCGGTACATTTGGTTCTTCTTTCTTTGAAAATTTTCACTTTCTTACATACATTGTGCTAGTTTCACTTTCGAGCCTCGCCCTTTTTTATCCACATTCATTTCTTCTTTTACCATTACTTCTCCCAGGGTTTTCTTTTGCCCCGCTTCCTCGAATGATCGCTACTGTCCAATGTGCCTACACGCCGGAGCAGCCGGGCATCCCACGCCCTATGCGTGCTGCTTTTATCGGTGTCTGGATAACATTTTTCGCCGTCAACTTTTCCCTTTCGTGGCATCTTATGGAGAAGTACTGGGCCCGCTTCCGCACCTATGACAACAGCAAGAAAGCAGACAACGCGTCCCGCGTCAACTCCACCATTCACGCAGCGGTGGTTGCACCCTCTCTTCTCGTGGCGATGATGAGAATGGAGTGAGGCCCTTTTTTCGATCCCCTTGGCGACCCGTCGGCTTTTCAGCTCATTCTTCCCATTTCGATGGGGTATTTTATGGCTGACATGTACGTTCTCTACCGCTACCGAACACCAATGTGGAATATATTCATGCTGCATCATTTCATGGCCTGCATCCCGTATCTGGTGTATTTACTGTGCCCAGCCTGCTCCCTTGGCGTGTACATTCTGGCCAGCTACATGCTCGTCGAAATGACCAATCTCACCTACAATGCCAAGCTTTGGATGGAGGAAGTCGGTGACACCCAGTCACGTCTCTACGCTGTTCTACTGTACAGCTCTGCGGCCTTATGGGTTCTGTTCCGCAACTACCTCCCAGCGCGCTCTGTCTACCTCACCCATACCGTTGTGGTTCCCAATGCCCCGTTTGGTCTCGGATGTCTGCTGCCGGGGATCATTTGCGGGTACTTTGTGAACGCCTTTTGCGCCGTCGCGTTCATGGTGGTCTTTGGTAAGAAAATTGCGGAACGCTGGCAGAGCAATGAGGCTTCGCTCCTCAACCAGAAGAAACACGACGACGATCTCCATTTTGTCATGAGCACCCCCTCCATCTCGAAGGGCTGCAGCACCGAGTCTGAAAGTGGAGGTGACACCAGCACCAGCTGATCCCCAGCTCGCCGTCTGTATAATGTATCCTAACAGCTGCGGGCCTGGAGAGCTGGATGAGGTCGATGCTCGGTCTGACATATCTTGTTAACAACTCAATCCAATATCTCTTGTAGGACCAATAATAAGGTTCTGCTCTTGCTTTTTTACCGACACGATTCTGTGGCAGTAGACACCACCGTCTGTCTCTGTCAACCTCCCTTTTCAGAGTATATATAATATCTCTCTTCTCTCTATACTTCTAAATATAAATATATATTAATGCATATATATCTATATATATGCATGTACGCACCATGCATGTGTGTACATGTCCTCACTGTGACGGCCCACATGAAGCAGTTCCTTTTGAACGATATCATGTGCCGATTGACACACTTTTTACCTATTTTTGAGACCTTCAAGTGTGCAGCTTGTTGGCCTTGCCTCAGGTGAGGTCTCCATCGTGACGTTTCCTCAGAGACCACGAACGCATCTTCATTGACTGTCATTATAGCTTTTCACGCCAACGTCCGATACGATGCGGTTGTACTGATAGTGTGTTAGCAGTTCGTCGCACTACAGGTACTCACAGTGCGCGGACTGGTCGACTCTCACACATCAGATTACCGCCATCATTTATGGCTTTTCCTTCATTTATATACACAGTATCCTCGTTATACCTAAAGGCTGAAATGTCCTCGTGTTTTTTTTCCCTGCTTTTTTTCTTTCTGTACTTTCGTAACACTAGTAACGAGGATACATTACGGAATTGATAAAGTAAAAAAAATAATCTGATGCGGGCTTTACTTCTATCATCCTCAATGTAATACAGTCGCTGCGGAGTTGCTTCTTTTCCGTGAAGATACCTCCTGCATGTCTTGCATGCTTGCCTCATTTGCGCACCATAGGCAACGAATAGCCATGCATCAATATCGATGACGCTTATGTGCAGCTTGTGTGACTGATGAGTATCACCAATCTGTATTTCATCCTTCTCCTGCCGAACTTGATTTGATTTTTCGTGTATTGACGCATTTCCAGGACAGCACTTTGCGACACATCTCGCGCGACAAGAGTTTCCACTGCCTGAATTCCATCCCTGACCTAGACATAGTCCCTCATTCGCGGTATCCCTCATCGCCTTGGCTTACCTTCTCCACAGCAAGAATTTCTTTCTGTAAAGGGCGACCCCTTTTTCCCCCTCTTTTTTCACATCTGTAAGCGCTCTATTTCGTGACGTACACTCCAGACAAACACCCCCTGCGTGTATATCCTGTCATGTCCCAGGTGCCGCTCACCCCGTGCGGAGGCGGTGGCGCAGCTGCCTCCTATCAACAGGTGCCACCCGAGGATGTGACGCTCAACCTCAGCTGCGACTCGGGTGGTGTCTGCACGACAACTGGCACCGCTCGCGTGAACACACCGGCGGGTCAGGCAGCTTGCGTGAACGTGGATGGCCAGAGCCTGACAATCAAAGTGTTGAGTGCGACTGCCTCGACACAGGAAGTGCCTGCATCTTCATCCGGTCGGACCTGCACACCCATTGTTGACGACACCGCTTTCCTTCACAACACCTTCGTGGGTCTCGCACCGGCGTACAACGCGTTGTGGCGCGCAGAGTCTGGAACGATCAGTTCCTTCTCCTCGTGTGACGCCACGGATGCCTCCACTGCGGTGTGCACGTCAGGTCTTGGCGGAACCCTTGGCGCCATTCAATCGTGTGGCGCATCCTGCGGATTCATGTACACCGGATCGTTTCCTGGCGGCAGCTGCGGAGCTGGTCAACGGACAAACAACTTTATTGGTGTTTGCTACTCCAATACGCCGCCCACGATATACGTTCTTGATGTGGTGCCAGACAGGTCAACGCTGGTAGAAAACCTTGACGTTGCGTTTGCTGGTGAGGCCGTGCCTATTACGAACAACACCTTTCAATGGAGGGGCACCGCGCCCATTGCATTCGATGGATATGGTGTGGGCTACACCACCACCGTGTCTGACGGTCACGTGAGCAAAACGCTCTATGATGACCGTAGCTGTACAGGATACTGTGGTTTTTCATCTACCTATGGGGGTCCCCAGCAGATGGGCCTCAATCCTGCATGCGTGAAGCTTCCTTCGTCGTGCACAGCCAACAACTGCCGTACCACAGTGCAAAGGTTTGAGGACGGACAGCCACAGTTCAGTCTCCCCGCAACGGACCCTGTCAGTGGCGCCACACTGGCTGTCCAAGACGCAGCCAAGAGCACCTTTGCCATCTCGATGCCAGGCAGTGGTCATCCAGTTGTTGGAACGGCGGACTTCACCGTGAACCCCGGCAGCCGTCTTGACATGGCCGCTCGCGCGCCGTCCCTCGCTACTGTGACTGCCCGGCTGTACCCGAACCCTCCCCAATACTACGATGTGGTGCTGATGCACACGCCGGGTGACGTTGCTACGGCCTCCAGCGCGTGCGCCTTTCGCCTGCTGGACAAGCGCGGCGAGTTCCGGCTCTATACCATGTACAACCTGCTGAACCGGCCGTCATGCGACCTGATCATGTCAAATGGCCCCGGTCAGCGGACACTCGATGTGAACGCGACGGCGAAGGCGGCCAACGTGCAGGAGTACACGGACACTACAGCGCTCTGGGAGTGGGTCGACTGGACGGAGACCGGCGTGGCACCTGTCGAGCACGCCACTGGCGGCGGCAACGCCCTCAGTGCGTGCGACATTGCTGGCATCATTGTTGGCCCGGCGATGCTGCTGCTCACACTGCTGGTGTTCCTGTGGGCGTGGTGTAGCAGAAAGCGAGGTGTGCAGCCCGTCTGGTCGCGTGCGTACCGGAAGAAGACGCTGGATGACACGATTCGGACGCGCGTGGCCGCGTCGAAGGAGTTGTCGGTGGATGCTAGCGATCGCTGCTCGCACAACGTCGTGTTCCTGTGGGCCAACAGCGACGTCGCAGCGCTCCACGTGTTCCAGCGCGCCAATAAGTTCAAACTGGTGCTTCACACAATTACACACTTCTTTCACAACCACAAGCACATGGTTGACCGGATCGACGACCTTGACAACGGTGAGGGCCCTGGGAAGCTTGCCTGGACTGAAGTGTATAAGGACGGCCGAGTGGAAAGCGTTACGGAAACCGAGGGTGTGGGGGAAAAGCGGGCGGCAGCGAAGGAGCAGTACCTGTCTCAAGAGGGCACGGAGTGCCGGTCGTCGGTAAGCTTCATCAAGTGGAACGACACCCCTGGCGGCAAGTTGTTTTCCCGCGGTGGTGGGAAAATGACCTTTGTCCCGTGCGTGTGCAATCTGCACGCGGACGACCTGTACCCTCAGCGGTCGTGGAGCGTACCGATGAGCGTGTTTGTGCGGCAACACTTCCCCGGCGCCGGGTACTCGCGCTACTTGCTCTTCTGCCGCGCCAACCACGAGATGACGACGCCGACCTTCTCCTTTGACGTGAAGGACGACAAGGGGCGCGCTGGGGAGGACTACGCCACGACGATCATGCGGGGGCTGATGGCGCTGTTTCTTGACCGCCATCCCGCTGTTGTCATGATGGGCAGCGACTGCGAGAATACGCTGAGTGTGGAGGAGAAGCAGCGCTGGATGATCAACGCGTACAGTGGTGTGCCCTTCGATGTCCTTGAGGGACAGGCGCTGGTATTCCACGCGACACCGGAACACCGCGCGCGTATCACCAGTACTGCGACTGGGTCGGTGTCGTGGACGTGGGAGGACCGCACGCCCACCGACGTCTACCGCATCTACAGTGTGCCGACGAGCTGGTACCAGGAGGAGGACACTGGGTCGGAAGGGGGGCACACGATGCGCTCGCGGTACGTGTCCATGTACTTCCCGCGCGAGGCCGGCTCCGCGTATGGTTTCGACGATGAGAGCAACCTGCTGCGCTCCTTCCCCGCCAGCAGGCGCAGCTTTTCCGTGAGCCAGTACTCTGCACATGAGGTGCTGTCGAACACGTCCTTTGGCAGCAACTTTGGACGCATTTAAAGGTAAAACTTAGACACGCATGTGTCCATTTTCACAACTGCCTCACATCTCCGAACCTGACCAAACCAAGATTTAGCGCGGTCTTCGCCACCTTCCCTACTCGCTACACCCCCTGCTGGTGGTGTTTTTTTTCTTCTTCTTTTCCTACGCCATCGACTCTTCCATCCATAAAAAACGACCCCTTCCTACACATTCTTGACTGTATAAACTCTTGTTGTTTTTATTCTTTCCAACATGCTGCCACGTTCATTCGCTTTTTTTACCATCATCCCACGATGGTTACCCAGCAAACTACTTGCTGATTCACACACACTGCTAC
>AUXJ01006987.1:0-38526 GCA_000482205.1 Herpetomonas muscarum
AGCCGTTCTATTGCCACACGGCATGACACAATACACCAATGACTGTTCTTTTACTTACTTTTCATGTTGGGGTAGTGTGAAAACAATAATAATAATAGCAGCTCTTTTTTGTTTTCTTTACACAAATTGTGCACATAACATGAGAGAGTTGCCGTCAGTAGGCATATATGGACGTGTCCTCCTCACACACTCACTCTCTCGGCATCCCCGGGTCATGCGGATTGCTGCGACTGGTACGATAAGAGAACCAACAGTCCGTGGTAGACCGACTGGCCGTTCGCAAGCACAATGAGACCAGTACTCGGGCAGAGGGAGAGGTGTATTTTAAGAAGAATTATTCAAGCCAGTCCTCTTCCAGTGTCTCATCTTCTTCGGCGATGCGGACCTTGTTGTACTCTGGGAGGCTGTATACATCCTCCTCTGGATACTGTCCCAGACAGCGGTCAATAACACCGACGACCTTGTCGAGGCGTGCTTGTGTTTTCTTGAGTACCGATTCGTAGGCCACTTCATAAATGGTAGTAGGTAAGCGCCGGTCAACGTAGGTGAAGAGAGGGAAGTTCGCCATTGGTCGTGAGACAAACCGCTTGAGCTTCTCGTGCGTGGATTTGCGAAAGCGGCATACCTTGATGCGACTCGAATCACCAAAGAAGGGATTGTCCTGGGGTTCTTTGTGCGAGTGGAGACTGCTGCCATGGTCGATGAATGCGTACTTTGCTAGCCCTTTAATACGGTTATGAGGGGCGGCAACTCGACACTCCGTATTTTTGCTGCAACCACCATAGACGAAATTGTTGTGGTCGTTCATGCCCCGGTCCGTGTTGCCAATGATAAAGTCAAAGATGAAGCGGTCCAGGAGCTCGCCAATCGCCCGCAGGCGCGGCCGCTTCGTTCCTGAAAAGAGCTCGTGGCCTGGGGTGTAATACTTGTTTGCAAAGTTGTCGTCGTACTCGTACGGCAAGCCGAGGAAGGTTTCAAGAGCGGGATTGACGTCCTTCATCCACAGCTGTGTCGCGACCATCGAACACAGCACGCGGCCGTTGTCGTCGTCAACAATCTCATGGCGTCTCGAGCTGTTGTGGTACGTACAATTCTGAAATTTGGTGTTGGTGTAGTTGTACAGCACCACAAACCGGTGGAACCACTGCGAAAGCAAGGGAGAGTAGCTCGTTGCCGCGCGCAGATAGTCCAATGGCATTGGCACAAAGGAGGTTGTTGGGACGCGGTTAAACTGCAGTGCACGGTCAAACGTAAAGGCGATGAACTCGCTAGCCGCCTCGTAGAAGAACTTTTTCTGCGAGATCTTCACAATGGCCTGGAGGTCATTGTGCGCATAGAACACCTTCATCTTAATGGTCCGACCCTGCAGCAGGCGTGAGGGCATCGCCTTGATGAAGCGCATGTTATTGATATCACTGATGTAGCGCTGACAGAGCATGTCCCGATCGTCGGAGAAGGAAGCGTTTTGAGCATCACACGCCTGCCAATTTTCCGGCGATTCGACAAACGCCGGGTCGTATGGGAGGGCCACACCGCGCCCGCTATCTTCGTCAATGTCGACAAAGCTCTTCGACGGCTGCTCAGGGTTTCCCTTGACGTCTGTAAGCTGAAGGTTGTCGTAAAAAGTCCCTAGCGCTTCCAAAAAATCGATCCCACCTCCGACCGCCTGCGTCGACATTGGCTCCCGCGTGTTACTGCGCAAAGCTCCACCAGCATCGCCGCCCTTCGCTGGCCCTTTTGTTCCGCCAACAACAATCTCGGGAATGGGTGAGGATGTCGAAGGAATGTGAGTGCTGAGCCTGTTCTTTCTCTTTGGGCGCTCCGCGACAGGGTCGTACGTCGGAGCCTCCTCTCGCAAAGGAGGTGGAGGAGGTATGGCAGGTTCATAGGCGGCCTGCTTGCGCCCCCGCCGATACAGAGACTGCAGCGCCTCCTTCAAGCCCTTGTTCTCTAGCGGGATGTACGCGTTACCACCCAAGGCGTCAGCACTTTTGCGGGAGGCTGTTGTGCGCGGACCGATGAGCCACCAATCCGTGACTTGAAGGATCAGCAGCAGCAGCACCGAAAGAACCACTGGCAGGATCCTGCCTCTACGCCCGGAATGGCGATGTCTCCCTTGCATGTCTCGCCTGATCACTCTTAGGCCTCTAAGGAAACAACTACAATCGGTGATAATTACGTGTGCCGGGCATGAATAGTCAACTATAACCGCAAAGAAAAAGACAAATATGACGTGTGTCAGATAACAAACGTGTGTGCGTGTGTATGTGTCTGCGCGTGCGTCGATGAGGAAGAAATTTCATTAAGAAAGTGGAGAAAAATATAAACGTGACGACGTAGAAAATAAAAAGGTCAAGGTAGGATAGGGAAATCGTATTCATGCAACTGCGTAGAAAAAAGAAATACGTCGAGTGGATTCACGCACGGCGGTAATTGATGGATGAAATTCATTCCGACATCCCGGCATTTCATATATAATGTCACTTTTTGCCATATTTTTATTTAATCGTCATTTTTTTTAGTTCGAAAAGCTGCGTGAAGGGAGAGTTGTGCGGCACTGACTGTCGCATTCTCACTATTGTGAATCACCTCCCTCCATCTCGCGCTTGACTGCTGGTGCTGTTGGGTCTTGGGCCTCTTCAGAACGCTCGCGTTTCTGGCGAGTTGTCCTGGGCTGCTCCCTGCTTTCCCTGCTGCTTGTCGCAGACGCCGTCGGCTGCGCATCCTGGCGCACTTCCGCCACGAGAGCCTTCTCCAATTGCTTCATCTCCTTCTCGTAGGCCTCGCGCTCTGTCGGCTCTGGCACAAACTCCGCCCGTTTCCGCTTCAGACCGTACTTGAGCATTTGCGTGCGGCTGAGCTGGGCCGTCTTGGAGCGGCTCGGAGCAGCCTTCGTCTTTTCCTTCACTTTTTCAGGACACTCATACGTCCAGTGGGAAGTCGCCTTGCAGTGCTGACAGAGTCGGTTCGCTGCACCTTCAAAGCGCGGGACACTGTAGCCCTTCGGCGGACCCTTGTCGCCGTACATTTCTACCTATGAGTGCAGATGCCGCAATAGGAACTAGGGTGTATACTGTTAAAAAGAAAGAGAACCGGAAACACAGAGAATGAACCAGTCAAGTTCGATCAAATTACACATTGTAGGGTAGTCGTACACGGCAAGAGGAGCCCATTGTAGCAAAAGTCAACACATCTGATTCTCATGGACAGACATTGCACAGTCGCACATTAATAGCTCTCCCCCTTTTTTCGCCCCTGAAATACTATTCCTTCTCCCATCGCGGGCCTTTTGCCCTCTCTGTAATAATAATAATAATAAATACGCGTGAATTTGGTTTTGTTTGAGATAATACTGCGAGATGGGCAGTTGCCCAAAAGTGACAGTGGCTATAAACATGATATTGGAAATTCACACGATGAACATGCGTCATCTAGAAACAAAAATTGTACGAGAGAAGCCTCTCCACACCAACGGAGGACACAAACACAATAATACAGAAAAAAAAACCATGAAGAGCCACGCTGGGTATAGAAGAGGGGGAGTACGAGGTATTGGCGAGCAAAAAGAATGCTCCAACATAAAAAAAAGGCATGTTAGCGATATTCGTCTGTCGTGCTCTGCAGTGTCCGCTCAGTGTATTGTAGCAGACGAGCCCAGCGCCATGAAAGAAAACGCGCGTGGGGCATTCACGGATATCAAAAATAATAGGGATGTGGAGTGAAAAGGGAGTATGTAGCAAACAACATGCTTTCAACACGTTTACCATGTCGAGGCTAGACTGCCTACTGCTCCAACACAAGTGACACGCCACCCAGCGTGAAGTCATGCAGTGCCAGCTCAGACGCACATTGCAAGGTGAACTCGCCAAGGTAGTCCTCCTTCGTGCTGTTCGCGTAGAGTGGAACCGACACGTTCATCTTGTCCTCCTCGCCAGGCAACATCCACGCAACAAAGACCTTCTTGATGGGAAACACGGCTGGCTCGTCTGCGGTTGAAATGGGCTGCAACACGTCCGCGTCGTCGAGGATGGCGCCCTGTAGCATGAGTCCCTCCAGCTCCACCACCACCGCTGCGTCGGGAGGGGCGGAGGACACCTTCGTCACAAGGCGTAGCGACACAAGCGGCTTCCTGGTAGCGTGAGCAGTTTCCTGACGGAGTGCGTTCAGGAACGTTTGCGGACGGAATAGCAGCGACAGATTCAGCGGGCTCTTCAACAGGTTGCCGTTGAGTGCCATGGACTGCCAGCGGGAAATCGCAACGGCCTTTTTGACAAGCGCTTGCAGCCAGATGAGAATACGGTCCGCGCTGGCGAAGTGGCCCTCCCAGCAAGACGGCACCTCGCCAAGCAACATCGACGCCGCCTCGGCCCGCCGATTCTCAGTGAGGAGCGCCGTCCCCTCAACAACCTTGCGGAGGTCGTTCATGCTGGCGTCCACGAGGGCAACGAGACGTAGAGCGGAGCCCATCTCAGCAGAAATGAACCTCTCGATGGGCTTAGCGGTGGCGAGCTGCACCCCCTGCGCAGCCGCGTTCTTGGTTAACAAGTCGGCGTGTGGACCTGTCAGCTGGGCCCAGCTGTCAAGAATGGGCGTAAGTCGCGTCGCCCACTCCTCGCGAGTCATGGTAGACTCCTCGCGGGCTTCGTTGATGCGCTGCAGGTTAATGACGAACTGACGAACGGTCGCGATTTGCACAACACGGTCGGCATTGGGGGGCAACGCGAACAGTGAGGGCACATCGTTGTCTGGGAGGGCCTTGATCACCTTAACAATGTCCGAAAGGCGCCCGGCACCACTGGGAACGCGGACAGTAGAGAAGATGCTGTCCTGCCGCTTCGCGCTGGGCATGACAGCCGGGTTGAAGAACTTACCAATGTACGCATCGAGGATGCGCGTGTCAAAGTCCGTCTCCATCTTTCCACCGTAGATGGCGCTCTCCAGAAGTCCACGGATGGAGCGCCAGTCGATCGCACCACCACTCCCGCTACCACCATCCTTGCGGCATTGCCGTAGCACAATGTCAGTAGACGATTTAAGGTCAGATGCTGTGATCTCATACGCCTTTGACCAGCCCTGTGGAACGTAGGAGCGGCGCTCCTGCACAACGGCGTGCAGGGAAGCGGCGATGAAGAGGAGCTCGCGCGGCTGCTCGTCCAACGCCTCGTAGTGCGCCTTACCCCACTCGCTGTACGTACGCAGCAGGTTCTGCTTCACACCTGGTGGCGACTCGTAGGCGATCTTCAGCGACTGCGCGAGGATAATGGCAGGGAACTCGTCGTGGGCCTCGGAGGTGAGGAAGAGGCGGAACTTGGGATGGGGCTTCATGATGTTGAATTCCTTCTGCAGCGTCGTCACCCATGGGATGACCAGGTGCAGATTCTTCAAAAAGAGCCACTCGCCATTCTCAGCGCACATCTTCAGCAGCCGCAGCGCCTCGTCCGTCTGGCCGCCGCCCATGGCCAACTGGTGGAAATGGTCACGGCCAACCTTCTTTACCGCGATGCTCTGCAGCTCCTCTGACGGGTCCGCGCCCGAGGTGGTAATCACGAGAAGCGGAATGCCACTTTCACTGCCAGCGACGGCGGCGGACAGGGCGTTGGTCTCACCAAGCGAGTTCACCTTGAGCAGGTCGCACGCGACCAAGTTCATGGCGGCCATGAGTCGGTCGCCTCGCAGGGCCTTCATGATCAGCAGCCGCTGGAAGTCCGTGAGAGGCTTGAGGAAGGTGGGGTAGTCCAACTCGGGGGTGGAGGTGCGCATCCATTGCAGCCAGACATCTGCCTCCTGCATACGAATCTTCGACACCAGATCTGGGAACAGCGCGGCAAAGTTACGGAACGTCTCGACGCTGTCGGGGAGCACAAAGGTCGGCACCCGGACCTCGGCATGCGCCTTCTCGGGAGCGATGGCCTTGTCAAGGAAGAAGTCCCATTCTGCCACACTACACTGATCTGGGTGAAGCGCCTTGGCAAGGTGCACACCAAAGACAACGCGGTGCTCCTTCATCAACGCCCGCAACACAGACGCCACTGTCCGCTGGATAAAGGTCTCCTGAAGTGCAAGAATCTTCGTTTCGGGGTCGGTACGAAGCTCCGCGTGCTCAGCGAGGGTCTGCCGGAATAAGCTCATGAACAAGGCAAAGGAAAACTGATACATGTGCGAGAGCTCCTTGAGACCTTTCGTGAGGAAGAAGACGTGGCTGGCAGTGGTGGCGAAAGGGCGGTAGGCATTTCGCTTCGTATCCAACTCCTCCTGCACCTCCTTTGAAAGGGCCAGAGACTCACCAATTTCAGTGGCCTGGGTCTTGATCTTGTTCAGCGACTCGATCAAGGAGAGGTTCTCCAGCAGTGAGCCCTTGGAGTTGGCAAGGTCCGTCAACAGCTTCTCCTCCAGCTCGGCCAGCTGCAGCTTGAGCCCCTCCTCTTTCTCGAGGATCTCCAACTTCTGCTTCTCCAGCTCAGGCTGCTCGTGCTGGATGGTGATCCCCAGGAACTGCCCCTCAAGTCCGCTCTGCGTGATCGAGAAGCTAATAGGGGTGAGGTAGCTGACAATGTCCGGTGCCACTCGCAGCTCTGTGAGAGGGGTAAACAAGTACAACTGGAACCCATCCGCGTAGTCGACAGTCCGACGGTCGCCAATGCGGATCACCTTCTTTGATCCACCTTCGTTGTGGAGTTCTCGACGAAGAATCGGGTAGAGGAAAGGCTCAATGCGGTCCACGTCCGTGACAATGAACTTCTTGCCAAAGCGTAGCGCGAGTTCAAGGGCGGAAACAAGCCTGTCGTCGGACATGCTGCACACCTCCACCACGTCCTTCTGCGCCTTGAGGAAGCTGCACAGCCACGCGACGGCCTGCCCCGATGGGTCTTCGATAAGTGGAGTGCTCACCTGCTCCTGGATAACAACCGCGTTGTCCATAGAGAGCTCATCACTGGGGAGCCCCTGGGCCTTGTAGCGCAGCTGCATGCTCTCCTCGCGTAAGAAGGTAAAGAACACAAAGTCCGGGAGCTTGAGCTTCTCCTTCCACTCGACCAGCGTCTGACGGCGTTGCTCCTCCCTCTGGTTGCCCAGGTACGTGATAAAAGCAGCTGCGAGAAGGCACCGCTTTGGAAGCAGCGCCCCATCCATCGCAATCGCCTTCATCTGACCTGTCCAGCGACTGTGCTCGCTGCTGAGCTTTCCGAGCAGCTCCTGCGCATTCTTGAGAAGCTGCTCCGCGTGCTCGAATTGGTCGCGCAGCCGCTCCGCCTCTGTCGTCTTGGCGCCAAAGTTGCCCTTCAGCTCCACAACCTTCTTCTCCACCTTGGCGAGGCGTCCTTCGTACTTGGCCTTCTTCTCCTTCCCCTTCATGAGGTTGTCCTCGTAGCCCTTCAGCTCCGCGCGCATCGGCGCAACCGTCTCGAGCACCTTGCTGTACTCGATCACCGCCTTCAGCCACTCAGCCATCGGCGCAGCTGCCTTCGATGCCCGCCCAATCACCTCACGCTTGAACGAGTTCGCCTTTGCCTTCATGAACTTCTCGACCTGCGTCCGTGCCGACTCCGTGACGTGGTCAATGTCAAAGTTCAAGATCTGCGACTTGATGTCGCCAGCGAGGATCTTGCGGATGCTGGCCCACGTGAGGTCGCCACCACCGCCGCCGCCCATCGCCCCACCAGCCTGTAGGAGCACAATGACACCCTCAAGCACGTCCTGTACTGCCGGCGGCGGCTGCTTCATCGACTTGAGCTCCGCCAGATGGTCAGAGCGAATCGAGCTCACGGCGGACAGCGCGGCATCAAGGACGGGCTGGATGCCGCTGAGGCGGTCCTCGATCACAACCTTGCGCTCCTCGATGGCGGCCTGCTCCTTCGCCAGCTCCTTTTGCACCTTGTGAATACCACGCTTCTGCTCGCCGGCTTCCTCCATCTTGTTCTGAATCTCCTTCAGTGCCTCATCTGCCTCGCGCTGCTTGATCTCCAGGAGGTTCTTCTTCTCCGTGACGTCGCTAGCAATGCTATCCACGTTGGCCTGTGCCTCGTCTAGCTTCTCGACACCCTGCTTCAGCCGCCGCAGGCCCTGTGCAACCTCCTCGCTCTTGCGGTTGAAGACGCGCTCGTAGGTGTGGCAGAGGACCTTGAACTCCTGCGGCGAGAACTTTTCACCCATGCCTCGGTGGAGATGCACCAGCTCCGTCGTAAGACTGAAATCCCTCTTGGCGGCGCTGGTTGCCTTGGCTGACGCGTCGAGTGCCTTGTACACCTCCGGGATAAGCATGCGCGGGATGGCCTTCAAGCTGCCCGAGTCCCATCCACCCATCCAGTACACATTGCAGCGCGTGAACAAGGCGGGGTTCGCGCGACACTGCGGCTCGTAGCTCGGGTTCGTCGGATCCATGACGATGACCACGTGGAGGTAGCGCGCGATGCGCTCGACAAAGTATGCGTAGACGCCCAGTCCCTCCCCGGAGGCCTCCTCCTTCAGGGGACCCAACACCGCGTCCTGCTCCTCAGGGGTAAAAATACCGGGAACCTCTCCCGAGGAGAGGAGGGAATTGACCGTTTCGAGAAAGTGGGGATTGAAAAAGTTCGCGTCCTCCAGCAGCAAGACGGTGCTCTGCCCCTCCACACCTGCCTTGGTCATGACCGACTTCATGTCCGCGTTGAACTGCTTGACGCCATATTCGCGAGTAACACCAAGCGTCACCACCTCGGTGCGGTTGTTGTAGGCCACCAGGCGAACAATCTCGGAGGCACAAACGCCAGAGCGCGCCACGAGGAGGAGGTTGCCACGCTCCTGCGAGAGGACGCGGTCCACACGAGCCATCCACGCACACACCTCCGGGATCAGCTGGATATTGAGGTCTGAGTGCTCGCGCGAGTAGCTGAGGAGGAACTGCTCCGCTGACTTGCGCATCTCCTCCGCATTTGTGGAGAGGAGCTTGCGCTTGCTAGCAGAAGCCGCCGGGTCGTTCCATGATACGTAGTAGATGGTCTCCTTGTCGGTCGGCGAATCCTTGTGGCCCACCAGGAACGTCATGTTCTCCTTGATCACCTTGGTCAACTTTGTGCGCTCCTCGTAGGTGACAAGGCGGTCGACAAAGATGCGGCGACCCTCGTAGCCAATGGCGTCACCAATCTCACTCGATGTGTAGTTGAGAAGATTCAGGGCCCACTTGGTGATGTCACGGGGGTTGAAGACGTAGTGCGATGAGACGTCGACGGTGTAGCGGACACGGATGCTTTCGTATACGGTCGTCATGAGACGGGCAATGTCCGTGGCACCCTTGCCCGGAATATTCAACTTTAGGGCCTGGCTCTGCATCATCACGTTGAAGAACTCCGAGTAGACAAGCTGCAGCGACTCCTTTGACGGGTATGAGATGCAAAGTACTGACGTGATTGCCAAGAAGCGGGAGGAAACAGGGTAGCGACCCATGCTCCCAGGGGGATTCATGCTGCCGACAATTTGGACCTTCTCAACCGTCACCCATTCCAGGTCGGCGTCGTAGAAGCCATTGTACAAGATCAGCTGCTGCAGCAGCAAATGGAGCTGCACCGTGCCGTACTTGTCCGGCTTGGGAAGATTCAGGTCCTTCAGCAAAAGCACCAGTCGCTCCGCCTCCTTGGGACGAAGCACCTTGCCCTGGCTAGAATTGAACATTTGGCATGTCTGGCGAAGCTTTTGAATGACGTGGATCGCCTCTGTCTGCGCTGAACAGTTCACAGTCGCCACACGCGTGCTGACACTGTTGGCGAACAAGTTGTTCAGCAACATGGACTTGCCACACCCTTCCGGACCGACGAGGATGAACGGCCTATACGTGCCGGCCTTGATGGGCACCGTCCACGCCCGCATCACCTCCAGCGCCCGCTGGCAATCCACTGTGGCAATCATCGGATGCCGGAACAGCTCCTCCACCGTGAGATCCAGAGCAGACTCGAAGGCGAACTGGACGTACGCGCCCCGGGACGGGTCGAAGCGAAAGTCCAGCGGTGCCTTAGGATCAGGTGCGCGCTCCCCAACAAGGTAGAGAACATCCTTGGCGTAGTCCCTGCGAGCGTCCTCAGGGAGATAGGAACCAAGTCCGTAGATGAGTGCGAGTGCGAACTGTGCCTTGTTTGTGCAACCCTGGAGTTGGCTGAGCCCTGACTTTACCAAGCCCGTGCGCGTCGTCTCGACGACCAGCTGCTCTGTCGCCACAAGCGAGTCGATCGCCTGGTAAAAGTACTCCTCGATCCAGCCCTTGAGTACCGCACGAGACTCCTCCGGTTGCTCCTCTAGCCATGAGGCGACCGCGATCTTCGGGTCGACATCCTTCTCCGAAAGGTAGATGATGCCCATCCGCGAGACGGTAGCCGGGGAGGCATGCTCCAGGCTGTGCGTCTCAAAGAGAAAGTTGACATTGTCGCCAAACTGGATTCGCACACCATTGGGCATCGTCAGCAGCTTGTTGTCGTCCAGGACGGAGTTGAGGGACTCCACCCACTCAGGGTCAATGTCGCCGTCACAGTAGATCCACGAGAGCACATCGTTAGCCTCCTTCACGACCTTCTTGGCTGCATCTGTAATCACGCCATCGTACCACTCGCGGGTGTCAGGATCCATGCGGCCGAGCAACTGGTCCCTCGGAAGCGCCTTGGGGTTCACGATGTACAATGGAACGGTCTTCCCAAGTCGCTGCATCGCGCGGCGGAGAACCTTGAGAAGCGTGCTCTTGCCACTACCGCTGGGTCCAACAAGCACCACACCCATGCGCTGCCGCAGCGCCTCAAACAGCTGGAGGATCTTCTGAATCTGGGCTTCCACCAGCTGCAGCTTGAGCTCCTTCACAGACTCCTCGACCGCAGACCGCAGCTCCTTATAATCGACCTCAAGGACTGGAACGCCAGGGAAGACGTCGTTGATGAGGTTGTTGAATAAGATGGCGTCGTCGAATGTTAGCTTGGACAGCGTATTGACACGCAGGGACTTGATCAAGATCTCGCTCTCGCGCTGCAAAATCTCTTCCGGAGCTGGGGCCACCTTGCCAGCGACGCGCTCCATCAGGAAAGTGTGAATGAGCGTGCCGCCAAGCCGCAGCACCGCCTTCATCGCACGAAGACCCCAGTCGTAATGCTGCTGGTATGACAAGAGCTGCTTGCACAGGTTGAACACCGCGAGCGTCTTAACAGAGAGCTCCTTTGCGTTTTCGAACCCTTCGCTGAACAGGATCGTCTCGATGATGAGCTCGTTATCCGGCGCACTCATCGCAATGGAGCGGAAGAGCGCCTTCAGGTTGTCGGGGAGCTTGCTACGGCCACCGTAGCCCTTGCCGGCGGGGTTGAGCGTGACAAAAATACCAGCGTCCGCGTTCACGTTCACGTCGCGGCCAAGCAGGCGACAGTTATGCTCGCCGTTCTTCAGCGCCTCCTGAATCACCTGAATCATCTGCGAAATAGCCGAGAGCTGGTCCACCTTGAGGCGGTTGAACTCATCAAAGCATCCCCACGCGCCACACTTGACGAGACCGGTGAAAATGCGACCCATGGACTTGAAGTCGATGCCCTCGTCACAGTTGAACACCAGCACTTGCCTCCCCATTGCGTTGCCAAGGGCCTTGACAGACTCGGTCTTTCCTGTACCAGCAGGGCCGTAAGGGTTACCGCCGTAGCCCAGCTGCATGCCCTGGGTCAGCGTCAGGTAGCAACGATCTGTCAGCGGTGTATGGACTAGCTTCGGTGCGTTGCCTTGGTACTCGTAACTGTAGTTGAACTGCGCGTCCACCATCCGTAGCACACACTGACTGCTCCCCGACTCAATGTAGAAACGTAGCTGCTTCCGCCACAGCCAGTCCGTCTCCTTCTCCACATTGTTCTCAATGAGCAGCTCCACAACCTCGATACTGTGAATAAGATCCATGATGAGGGCCTTGAGCTTAATGCCGATGAGCTCGTCCGTGTTTCCCGCTGCGAACGCCGTCAACTCACGAAGCTGGTTCTGCAAGTTCGTCTTGTGCTTCTTTAGTCCGCCAGCCTTGCTGTCACGAATGGCCTCCTCTGTCTTCCGCGTGAAGTTGACCATCTCCGCAGTGCAGAGAATTTGCGAGGCGTACGCGCCAATGTCGCTCTTCTGGACGCAGCTCACAAGGTGCTGCTGGAGGGTAGACTTCATCTCCTTGTCCAGCTCCGCCAGCCACCCTTCAACAACATCAGTAACGCGAACCGGCTTTGAGAGGGACACCATCTCACCTTCGAGGGAATAGATGCGTAGGATGTTCTCCTTTTGGTTGTCGAACTGCACGCTGTGAATACCCATGAACAACTTCTTCAGGTGCGTCTGGATGACCGCGGGGTTCTTGCTCTGCGCCAAGATTTCGAGCAGGTCATCGTCGCTGATGAAGTAGAAGCGCGGGAAGCTGTCACGCTTTTCTTCGAGGAATTGGTTCAGCGCCTTCTGACAACGATCGAGCTGCTCCAGAACGCTATGAAGGATCTGCTTATACTCCTTGTGAGAGGCAAGTGACATGAGACGACTATCCTCCTTGACGGCCTTCATGATTTGCAGGTACTGTCCATCAAGATGCTGAAACCGCGGCTGCTCGTTCGGCAGGGCGCCCCGGCGGAAAATCGGCTCGAGGTAGACCCACTTGCGCTGGATTTGGTTCATGTACCGCAGATACTCGTCTAGTGTGCTGAGCCGCTCCTCCCACTTGGCGGCATCGCTGGAGAAGACCGAGAAGTACGGAGAGTCTTTCATGCTCATGAGCAGCGCCTGGTTGTCACTGAGCGCCGACAACGTGTCCTTCCAGTCAACGATAAGAACAACACCAGGACGGTCACCGTGGGGGCTGAGGGAAAATTTCGCTTCGGTGCCCCATGCGCGAACGTCGTCTAGAGCCTCGCGGATCTGTGCCTCGCCCTGCGCGCGACTGTGCAACTTCTTCACCGCTGCTTCGTTCTTCAGCAGTGCCTCGTACTTGTCGAGGATTTGCCCAAAGAGCACGGTGTCCTGCGTCACTCCACGGAGGTTGAGCAGGCCGAACAACTCCGTCCAGTGTGACGGCGTGAAGCCATCGCCGCGCACAAACTTGAAGAGGGGGACGCTGCGCTCCCAGCCATCGAGGGTGGTGCGAATGTGGATCGTCACTGGGTTGGATTGGATCTCCTTCAGCTTCTCCTGCCACTGCTTCACAAAGTCCTCGAAGCGGTACAGCTTTGCCCGGAAGCTAATCCAATTTTCCTTCTTGAGAGCCTGCAGCTCGGTGTCAAACTCGGCCAACATGCTCCACATGCTGTGGTAGTTCTCAATGTCGACGGCGAGGTCCTCGATGGGCTGCATGTCAGGCTCCTCGAGCTGGAAAAACTGGCACTGCTTGACGCACTCCTCACCAGTCTCCTTGAGGGCGGCGAACTCGTCCCGCTTCTTGGTGACAAACTGCAAAGGCGACTTGGCAGACATGTCCTTGGGCTTGAGCTCATTCCACTGGTTCGTGAAGCGCTCCAGGTCCTTCTCCCATGACTTTACCGTTTCGTTGACGGAATCCTTCAGCTTGTTCATCTGGTTCTCGACCTCCTTCTCGTGAGAGTCGAGGCGGTTCATGAAAAAGTCCCACTGGTCCTTGGTTTTCGCAAAGTCCAATCCTGCCGCGCCCGTCATGCTCTGCAGCAGAATGTTCTTGTTGTAGAAGTGGTGGAACTCCACCTCCATCGCCGGCCGTTTCTCCATGAGCTGACTGTACAGCATGTTTGCCTGCCCAATCTCGTCCAGCTTGGTCACCTTGGAGTCGAGGCACTCGGACACCTTCCCCAGGTACGCGTCAATGTCGGAGAGGTGGTTTTCCGCGCTCCGCTTGAGCGTGATGCGCAGGACGTCACTGAGCTTGGATAGGTGCTCCTCGACGGTGCCCTTGATGCCAGCAGTACACAGGGTGAAGCACCCTACCCGGATGAACAGGTCCACTGCATTGATTTCCTTGCCCTTCTGCTTGAGGAAACGAATACTCTGCTCCCAATGCTGCACCTCCGTGAGTGTCTTTCCAACAATGTCTTCCAGTGAGGGGTTTCCAGCCCGGCCACAACGCCCCACCACGAGCAGGGGGGTGAACTGCTTCAACTGCCCGTGGAGCTGGCGGAACAGCTGTGCGGCCTGCTGCATGACAGAGAAGATACCCTGCTCCACGCGACCTGGCATGTCCTTGAAGAAGCCCTCGCCAGTGCAGCCGACAAACCGGATGGGAAAGGCGATAAAGTCCCGGATCTGCTGGTAATACTGGTCGCGGATGGCCTCGAGCGAGGGCCGCAGGGCGGCCTGCCCAGTCTCTGCGTCGTAAATCACGTCGGCCTTGATCTCGTCCACGGTCTCGTGCAAGCTCTCCAACCCGCGCTGGTACTGCGCCTCCATTGCCTTGTAAATTTGCATGTCCCAGTACAGCTTCCACGCGTCCATGTTGTGAAATCCACTGCTCTCCATCTTCTCCCGGATTGCGCGCACCTTGCCGGTCCACCGTTCGCGGGAGCGAAGCAAGTCCGTGCTAAAAAGGTCTAGGACAATTGTCTGGATTTCGCGATGAAGCTTGTGGATGAGGCGATTGTTGTCAGCCAGCGTTTGGGACGCGGTGCGGAGCTTGCGGACGAACGCGTCCGCCTCCTGTGCACTCTTCCACGTGAGTTTGCTATTGCCACTGGCGGTGATGACCTTCTCAAAGCTGACCGCCGTCTCGAGGAGCATAGCCTGCGTACATGGGATGATGTCGTCACTCATGGAGTTGTACGTGTTCGCAACCTGCTTCAAGGCAACAGCTCTCTGATAGAACTGCTGTCCCTGCGCGGCTATTCTCTGGATTGACGTCGGAATGCGATACCCAAGCGCGCCGAACACACGCACCTCCTTCATCAGACGGACCAGGCGTTCCGGAAAATTGACCTCCACGCGACCATCCCCGTCAATCTCCATCAGTGGCGCATTTGCGTCCAGGGTCAGGGAATCGGCCCCGTCCTCAGCGTCTGCGGCCCAATCCCGAAACGTCTCCCGGGTGTAGTCCTCGATATCTTCTAACAGCTGCTGTGCAGCTGCCACAAAGTCCTTGGCGTTGCGGAGGTCGCCCAAGGTGCTCGTACAGATTGTGATCATCTCCTCGACGCTTCCACGCAGCTGACGCAGCCAGATAAGGTTGTTGACGACGCCTGGCATGAACCGACCCGTCTGGCAGCGACGGTCCTCCTCTTCCAGGACACTTTCATCGAGGACGCTCTCCGAACGGTGGTCAAACTCGATACGAATCGTTTGCAGACGTTCGTTCAATTTCGACAAGAAGCCGGTGCGCTCGCTGATTAACTCCTTGGCGACGATAGGACGTTTGACCAGCTGCCGGTAGCTCGTAAACTCGCTCAGAATAGCCTGGGGTGATGCGTCACTGCGGGTGGAAAATAGCTCCGTAAGCGCTGAAGCGCAGCGGTGCTCAATGGGCTCCAGTCGGCGATAAAACGCGCTGAGACCCAGCTCCCACTGTCGCTCTGCAGGCGCAGTAGCGGATGATGAGGGCCCACTATTCCCGTTCTCTTGGTGCTTCTCGGCCCCAATGTCGAAAACGTCAGTGTCGCCAAAAGCGTCCCACAGCGTTTCCGTCTTGAGGTTGCGGAAATCAACGGGGCCGAGCAACTCACCCACCTCACCGATGAGATCACGCAGGTCCAGGATGGTGCGCAGCCACTCGCGCGTGCGATCGAGCGCCGGGTCTGTGTACTTTCCGCCGGACCACAGCGCACCCCAGTCAATCGTGGTCAGCTTCGCGCAGATCATCCCCCAGTCATCGCAGCAGCTTGCCGCCTGCTCAAGCACCTTTCTATCCCCGCGGAAGATGCCGCCAGCATCTGTGGTTTTTGTCTTATAGTACTTGCGGAGGTCGTAGCCGACAGAGCTCATGAGGAAAATTGTCTCCGTCCGCGCATGGTCGTCCTGTGCGCTGTCGCTCCAGTAGTCCGAGATGGCCATCTGAACATCTTCCAGCAGATCTGCAACGTCGGTCGGTGACAAATCGGCAAGCTTCTTCACCCACTTTTTGGGCAGCACGGATGTGGCAAAGGAGGCACTGCACATCGTACCCAGGACGGTTTCTATACATTTGGTAAAGGCCCGGAAAGTGGTATCGGTGCCTGTCGACTGCGTGAGGGAAAAGAGGACATGACCCGCGATGCTGACATCCAAACGGGAGGTGTCCTTCTGCAGAAGGCACTTTGGGAAAGACGTGATGCAGTAGACGGCCAAATCAGAATGCTTCCGAAGGTAACGAACGTAGGTGGCCTCCGCGATCGATCCGATGACAGCATTGTCGGCGGGCAGCTCCTCGAAGCTGAACGTAGCAATGGAAACTGCGTCAGCGAAACGCCGCTCTGGGAGGGGGACAGTTGCATCGACGGTCACCTCACCGCTGGGAAGTTTTGTGGTGCCCTTGTCCGACCCACAGGAAGCCTTCACCATCGCCTTCAGCACGGTACCGGCAATGTCGCCCAGAGAGAGGTTCTTCGGATTGGCAAAGCGCTGCTGCGCAACCACATTGCTGACTTCGACATCGCCGTTGAGCTCGCCACCTGCGTACTTCTTGATGGCCCTCTGCGCTGCAGCAAGGCAATCCTCGGCCGTCGCTGATAGCTTCGACGACGACCCCATCTCTACAGGAGCAGTAGGAACAAAGAGACCTTCTCGCAGAATATATGTATATATATTGACGAGGATATGCGGTAATACACCAACGGTTCGGATGCCCCGATGGCTGATCACTGGGTGGCGGCGGTTCTGTACGAGAGCGAGAGCTGATACCACCCACCCCCTCTACGCGAGTATATGTGTTCTATATGTATATACCACTACCTGATGACTCACAATGAACGAGAAACAAAACAGCTGTACAGATTTACGCAAAATAAAAAAGTTTGTGTAGAAAATCTACGGTAACTAACGAAGTAGAGAGAAGTGGTGCCGTTTGCACAGGGTAATGAAAGGGTACATTATGTTCCATTGAGCAAAGATAGTGTTCAGACAGTATAGAATGAGGACGGGAGAAGTGAAACCGCGCCACCATAAACCTTTCAGAAAGTTTTACATGAGTTGGCAACGAAAGATAAACGAGAAACCGCGAATTAACCACTGGCCGTGGGAGTTGGCAAGTGAAATAGTTACCGTACCATCTATTCGTGAAGACACAAATGCATTGGAGAAATAAAACTAAGGTTCACATGGATATCTGTTTTCTGGTCATGTTGAGCCGCACTAGTGTGAGGACCTTGCCCTTTACGACATGATGCACACGCGCGCACGTAACATCAAGCAAGTCCAGGCACTCAGCGCAACGGGCATTGTCACTGCTCGACAACGGGGGTGCTCATAAGAGCGCGAATAGAGGAAAGCACAACGTCTGAGGCAACTTTTGGATCGAGTATGGGGGTGCACCGGAGAACAAACGTGCTGCCCTCGGTGGTATTGTGAAAAAGCCACATGAGAGCCATACCACCAAGAAAAGTTTTGCGCAGAGACTCGACGTCGGATACTGGATACCGTGCTACCAATGTCTCAGCGGTGGCGCCAAATAGTATCTCGCCAGCTGTATCGAGGCACACCGCCGTGGCGCACGACAGCGTGTCACTCAATTCGAGGGTGAATCGGTACGAGAAGGACCATGTACAGGATCCACACTCATCACAATAGCGTTTCGCCAAGTCTAACAAGGTTTCCCTGTCCCCATCAGGCTCATTGGAGCCAGTGCGGCGTGGTGAGGCGTTGAACTGACAGCTGGTACAGCACTGAACGAATATGGGACCGAAAAGACCTTGCACCCGGGCAAGAACGGGCAGCGTTGGGGAGCCTTCCGAGAGAAGAAGTGCAATGTCGGTCACCCCAGTTTGGCCGTCCATATGCTGACTGACAACAGCCTCTTTCTGACCGGAGACTATCGGCGCTTCTCTGCTTGGCGTCACAGTAGGTGATGGTGTAGTACCCTTCGCAGGAGTTAAACTTCCCCGCTGCTGCTCTGTTGCAAGGAGAGACACTTCCGGGCTTTCCAGTGTGGCATTTGACTGCAGGCGGAGCGACACTGTGGTGGAGCGGGCACTTATTGTCTTCCGCTGCATAAACTCCCTCACTACGCAGTTGTTGAAGTACCACAGCTCGCCGTCGACAACGCTCACCTCAGCAGCCATCTCACCCCACAGTGTTAGCTCCACAAGAGTCCCGTGCTGCTCTCTGTCAGCGAGCGTAACCACAACGCGGAGCACACGACCCCTCTTTGTCTGAACAGTCAGCCCTTGGCTAACCGACCGCACCACGCCGATAACCGTAACAACAGTGTCAACGGGCATACCACCGCCCACGACAATGTCGCTCACAGTACATAATTGCTCGCCGAGCGTGCCAACGAAGGCAGCAGGCCTCTTCGGAATACCTGCCGCCTCAGATGGAAGACACGCTTTCATAACGGACCGACCGTTGAATTGCAACTCGGACGGTATCACAATCTCGCCGGCGGCCCACACCACCGTACCGCGGTATAGCTGCAGGCAAGCACCCACGTCAAACGATCGAACGTCGGTAGATTCTGGACCAATCACAGAAGACTCAGCAGCTGATCCAGATTGTGTTTGTGAGGGGTTGACAACACGGTTGTTCAGCCAAAAAGCGCATAGGATGGTATCGCCGTTCCTGTCGAGTCCGACATACCGCTGAATAACGCGGGACACAGATCCACCTGCACCGTCCTCGACCCGTGAATGCTTGTTGTACACCGGATACTCTTTACCCGACCAGATAATACGAAGCGTGATCCACCACGGCTGCATGGCGCACGCTGGTTGGTCAACCAGGTCGCGAATTACAATCTCACTTCCAGGCTGATCCGTGCTGAAGACGGCCGGCGACACAGCCCGCGACGATTTGTGCGGCATCAACGGCCGCTCTGCCAATGCTCGAGAGGAAAGCTGAAACACCGCCGAGTCAAAAGTTGGCTTTCCAATCATCGACAGGGGATCGGTGCTGTAGGATACGTTTGTGACGACGAGGACATTCAACCCGTTCGGAGTCTTCACGGCGGTGTACCCAAGCAGCGTAAGACAGCATCCCACATCAATCTGGAAACTGGAAATTTTGTCCTCTATTTCAGTCCCGGGTGGAACAATCACCCAGAGAAGCGACTCTCCATCGGATACGGCGACATAGAATCTCGATAGAGCTGTGGAAGCGTCAAGTGGATAGCGCTGAAGATCGATGATTTGAACTGTAGGCGAGGGCCACTGTAACAAGTGTTGCCGCGTCGCATCGGCACTAAACGCGCCAGTTCGGACGCTGGCGCAAAATCCTTTGGTTAGTGACTCCATCCGACTGGTACCCACCAGGGGAAATAACCCTTTTTTCCCCAGGAGAGGAGGAGGATCTCTATTTACGAAATCTGTCTATTTACTGTAAACGGTTCTACGTGCTTCTATACTTTTTTTTTCTGGAATGATATTGGCCTCAGTCTATCACAAGTGCCGAGGTACGAGATTGACAACCAACACGGCCCTTCGTAACAGGTGTGACGCGGCGTCAGTAGTGAACACCTTGTGATATACACGGCAGCCTAAATATATATTTTTTGGGGGTGAGGAATGGAAGATATTTTGGAAGCGTTAGAGTGTTGAGTGAAACACGTATTGATGGCACATTGGGTGCAGGATTTTTCAAAAAATCATTTAAGGTGAACGCTTTGCCAGGGGGCAGCTGTGACAAGTGGAAGGGTGAGTTCCGCTGCACTTGCGCCGTATGACTTCTACTGGGTTGACAATTTGGTGTGTTCGGCTGTCGACTTTCCGTGGTCATGAAAGACGGAATGTATTACATCTGCACAATAATCTCTTCGTGGTGGGTGGGGGCAGGGATGTCGCTAGCCAGCGCGCCCCTGAAACACGAGAGTGTGTCAATGATGACGTCTAAAGAAGCAAAACCAAAAAGGACATAAAGAAACTAGCCTGCTCTAACGGGAGAGAATACCCGTCAGAGCTCTAACGGCCAGTGAGATGGATAGAAATACAGACTCGGTGCTGCTCTTTCCTTTACCGCTCGCGATACCATACCGGGCGCGGAAATGGCTGGACACTTCTCGGCTCAGGGGGCAAATCGCCATTGGAGCGCTCAACGTTCGCTGTGGTGCTATGGCCTTGGAAAAGATCCGGTCGCTCAAATGAAGATTGAGGAACGCGCCACAATGACGACGTGGGAGCCCCACTTGCGCTTCCCTCACCGGTAGCAATCGGGACAGGTTGATCTGAGGGAGCACTACGCGGGGGCGTGCGGGATGAGAGGTGACCACCACCACTATTGCCCGTCCATTCGCTCTCACTATCCCCGCCACGACGCCGCCATGTCGATGGTGGAGGGTCACTTTCCCTCTCCCAAATGCCTCGTGACACTGACGCACGGATGGGCGAACCCGTTCGCGGCTGCGTGGATTGGCGCCGCCATGGTGCCTCCATACCAGCGTCCTGGCGGTACTGGATCCGTGGCTGGAAGCGCGAGGCTGGGGCGGCCGCGGTGGGTGGACTCCAAATACGCGACGATGTTGTGTTCAGCGGCAGTGAGGCGACGTGGTGCGGGGCCGCTGTTGCTGTGGAGGTGAATAGGGCCCTTTGCGGGGTTCCGCCTGCTACCGAGGAGCCAGCCCAAGACAGGTTCGCACCGGCCATGTCAAACGCCTCAGCGGGCAAGCCACCTGGTCTGCTATGAGCTGGCCCCCGAGATGAGAGAGGAGACCGTTGGCGGGAGTCATTTTTTGACAAGGCTACTCGATTCTCTCTAGTGTCACTAGTCGTACGTTTCGAAGTACGGCTAGCAGTTCGCCGGACCGCAGACGAGCGCCCTGCTCTCCGCGGTGCAGAATCCTCCTCATGCTGTGCGATAAATCGCATGGCAGCCTCGTGGCGGAGCAGCGCGGACCGCGTCCAGCGCCCGCCGTCCACCACAGTGGAGGCGTCAGCTTGCATCGCATCACTAGTCCCTTTCATGACACCAGAGCTACGACGGGCCATCTGCGCAAACGACGAATCGCTGTGAACTGACGTTGGAAGACTCGGCCGGCGTGCCGTGCGGGGGTCACGACGGTGGGCACTCTCTGAGCGCCGCTGGTTGCGTTCGTGTCCCGCGCGCACCGCCCCAACGGTGCCGCGGCGGTGACGAGCGTCGGCACGGGTTTCTTCCTCATACTGGTGGCCCTTATCGTGTATATATGTTCGGAGAACACTGCGGGAAGGATAGTAGGTGACGTCCCTCGGGTCTACATACTTGCCCGCAGGCACCGCTCCACCGGTTTTGGAGTGCGCTGAGGCTGGCCCGCGGGACCCCTGCTCGCGCGCGCCGTCACGCCGATACCGGGACAGCACATCACTGTGGGCGGCCGTGGGTGCGAGCACTTCTTCCATCTCGTCACGGTAGGCGCTCAGCGAGGTGTGTGGCGCGAGGCTTCTCATGGGATGGCTGCCATTCAGAGATGCAGGGTTACTCTTCTGTGGGTCCGCTGTGGGCTGTGCTTTTGCAGCAGTAGTGCTGTCTACCTGGGTTGTGTTGGCCGTGTTTGCCCGGCTCTGTTCTAATCGCAGGCTGCGTTCCGCTCTCATTTGTTCCTTCCACAATTTGAGCTGACGCTGAATTTCGTCATCTTCGCTAGGAGGCATGCCTATAGCGACGCCTTACTTACCAATTCTGTGTATGGAAATGAAACGAAACTCACCATAAAGTTTGAGCCAACTTTGGTATGTTCAGTAAAGAAGGGCATTCATCCAATGACATTACCTGTTATACACCATGCTGGCAGGTGCAAGATACATCTCATTCAAACACGCTGCACGTGCCTGAAAGTTAGGTCCGATAACCGTCCTGTCTATGTATCCGACAAACACCGAGGGGGTTACAATCAATAACTACTTCAGGCCTAACATTTCGAGAACTGGTGACAGCTGTATAGGCACCCTCCCTTGCGGGTTCGCTTCTGTTCCTGCCGCATTCTCTGTTTTTTTTTATATCTGTCCGTGCTTTTACTTTGCAGTCATGCAACGCTTTCTGTCATTAATTCCCGTGTACACGTAATAGAATTATAGAAATAAGAGGAAGTGGAACAAATGGCTAGTCGGCACACGCACGTCACCCCCCAGGCCGCGGCAATAACAAACAACAATAACAACAACTCAGATCACCGTAAGAAGGATGGAGAAAGGCATGTGCGATACACAAGGGTGGCTGGTGGGGTGGGGTGGGGTGGGGTGGGGGGGGGGGACAGAAAGAGAGAGAGAGATTAAGATGACTGTGCATTAGCCGTTTCCCGAGAATGCCGTCCAAGCTCTGAATGCGGTACGGAAAGTACGGGGGTTCAAAAAAAAATGGCAGCAACAGCGTACTCTCGCACGACAAACTTCTTTTGTTGTGCGTAAAGAAATAGTTCCTCCGTTGCCCTGCGGCGGGGCGACCTGTCCGACTAGACATCGAAATAAACGAGCACGGGATCTGAGTGGTGAGGATGCCCACCAAGAGTTCAATTACGTCCACATCGAGTTGAGGCTCTTGCGCATCACAAGATACCGCACAATAAACGACACCACAGCGAAGCCGCACACAAGGGTCACTAGAAGCGGCTTGTTGAAATCGGTGTTGAGGAGATCAAACGGCTTCCCGGGGGATGAGCGGACGTAGAAGAGGTCCAGGCCCGTAACAAGGATGTGGCAGGAGCTCTCAAGGTTCGTCGGCTCCGTCGTCACTCGCTGGGGCTTGGCGATGCGAAGCCTGTGCGTGGCAAAGTTCACGCTTGGGATGATGACGTGCGAGATCTTCTTGTTCTCGACGTTCGGCACCGGCATCTGCCCGCCTACCAGCAGCTGCCGCACATCCACCACGGCAACTCGGCCGGTCGCGAAAGCGAGGACAACGCTCTTCCGGGCAATGGCGCCGTTGGACGTGGTGACACCCATGTCCACGATGGGGCCGCCAAACACCCCGAGAGTCGAGGCAACGACGACGGGCGGCAGCGTGGCACGGGAGCTGAAGACGCGATCTGTCTTCACAAAGAAGGATGCGATGATCATCGGGAGGGTAGCGCCAGCGGACTTGGAGACGGCCTGCCCGTGCTCCTGCTGGAACATCTCCCACACACCGAAGCAGTAACGCATCTTCGAGGCGTCCATAAAGTAGTAGATGACGGCGTGCTCGACAATCACCATCTTCACATCGCCCTCAACGTTCTCGTGCCTTGTCGTGGCAAGGATGCTGCCCGTTACAGCATCGATGGCGGTGATCACAAGCGTGGGCAGACTGTCCTCCGTCGCCGGCTCGTAGTACGCCACAGCGATCACGTTGCGTGTAGGGTAGCGGCGACGCACCTCCTCCACAGGCTCAGCGCCGGTGTTGTTCGGGAACACACGCAGCTCGTTGACAACAGCTGACCGGCCAAGGTCCTGACCGGAAGTGTGGGCAACAATGGGGTACGGAAGCTTCAAGGACCACGCCGGTGTGGCACGCTTAGTCGTGTTCGAGACGCTGTATCCCTCCAGGCTACCGGCCGTCATGTTTGCAATGTACACAAACAGCTGGCTGTGGCTGAGGGAGCCCTGCAGGGCAAGGTCGCGACTGATCGTGTACGTCGGCTCCACCACGATCGCCTCGTTGAACGTGAGTACCTCGGTCACGCGCTTCGCCAGCAGGTCGACAAAGACAATCGCCGTCAGGTCATTGTACTTGCAGCGAATCGCCACCACAGTGTCAGAGACGCGGTCAATCTTTTTGACCGTGACGTCAGCCATCGACGGCGCGTCCACCTTGTGCAGCAGCTCGCGGGTGAAATCGAGGATGACTTCAATCTTGGTGCCCATCTCAGAGAGGGGAATGCTGTAGAGGGTGCCGTAACGGGAAGCAAGCAGGACCTGCTTATTAAAGTGAAAACGGTCGAGGTGCGTGTTCAGCGGCGCCACGATGAGCGTCGCAGCGACGCCAGAGAGGCCCTCACGGCGCTCCCACACAGTGGTACCGTCCGACTTCACAAGCACCAGGTGACGGCTCGGCTTCTTAACGAGGGCGTAAACGACGCCCTCATCTCCTGCGGCGAAGGCCAGTAGCGGGTAGGCAATGCCAACAGAAGCATTGAATGGGAGCACCACCTGCCCGGTGGGAAACTTCACCTGCATGTTGTCATCTTCGCCCGTCGTGACGGTGACAATGTTCTTGTCCTCGCCAGTCCAAGCGCCCCCCGTCGCGGGATCGATAATGTGCGTCGCGCTGCACCTGCGGCAGTCCACGGCGCTGATGTCCTTCTTGGCCTCCTTCACAGCCAGTCCGTCCTCCTTCACCAGCACGAACTCGCCATCGTAGCCGACGAACCCGCTCAGGCCCTCAGCCTCGGAGAGCATGCTCCCACTGGAAAGGTCAAAGGACTTGGTGCGGCCGCTCTCCGTAGACGCCCAGAGGGACTGGGTACCGCCGACACGGATATACGCCACGTCCCCGCCAACGGCCACAGTTGACGAAAGGGGGATCACCTCGTCGTCCGCGGTGATGTCAAACCTGTAGACACGCACATTGCCGGAGTGCTTGTCATACATGGTGACCGTGGCTGTGTCCTTCACCACGGAGCACGCCACAGCCTCCGCGGTGGCGCTGGCGCCCGCGGTGCGCTGCAGCAGAAACGTCGTCTCAATAAAGCCGCTTGAGGGGTTCAACATGTACACTGCACCGTTCGCATCGACAGTGACCACAGCGGCGGCGGCCGCAGCAAGGCACTGCGGGGCGTTGGAAAAGGTCTGACGCCACGTGAGGTTGAGTGCACCTCGCGGTGACACATCCAACGCGCTGACGGCGCCCTCCTCCGACAGCACATACACAAGGGCGGGATTGGCTACCGGCGGCACGGCGGCGTGACGGACGTTTCCGGCGAAGCGCATCACCCAGTCACGCAGCCCCTGCTCATCCTCGTGGATGGCGACAACAGCGGTAGAAAGAGCGACCAGCACCAACGCGGCCGTGGCTAGCACAAACTGCCGCGGGAGGCCAAAACGCGCCAACATGTCTCTTACGGAAGACGTTCAACTAGCTGTTCGTGTGGTGAAAGATCCGCGGATTGGCACTAAATGAACAACACAACACTGCCGTTATGTAACCTGTAGCAGCAATGAATATTAACAAAAAATAATTGAAGGAAAAGAATATCAAAGAAGACACTATTTCCTGATTGTGAAAAGGGAACGCAGTATGTTATCAAAAATAAAACGTGAGGTGTCACAGACAGCCGCATCATTGACGTGAAAATGTATCGAGTAGACGAGAGATTAGCGATAATGATTTTACAACAAAGTGTAGAGATTACGAGTTGCATGGCAGTAAACTGTCATTCCGTGAACTAATTAGGTTGGCCACCCACCGGGGAGTACCCGGAGAATACGCACACTGTTGCAGTTCTCTCAAATGGTTCTGATGATATAAACGTCATTCAATGACTCAAACATCGCGTCCTTGTGCATATGAGCGTACAAACTCAGAGGAAGTCTGATTTTGTGATGTTATTAAGTTTTTTTGTGGTGCAAACGTCAAGTATGTGAGAGTTAAAGTGGCTGTGGCTGCTGTAGTGGGGAGTGGGGGGAGGGGGGGGAGTACACAGCAATATTATGGCGTTGTAAGACACTTTCTTCTCGCAGTCCAGGTGCAGTCTGGTGATCCAAAAATAAAACGAACGCCAAACAAGCCACGCCTGCATTGCGATGAAAAAGAATGCCACAAACGAACAGAGCAAATAAAAATAAAAACACCAATTGCTCTCAAGAGGTGGCTGCATAAAGGCTATGTGAGGGCGCTATTACTCCGTGTTCACCTCGCCAAGCAGCTCAAAGTGATGCAGCATAATTGGGACCAAGGGAGCCTCTTTCGATCCCATGCTTGCACCGGGAGCGTTGAAGCCCATCACGCGTGTCTGTGGGAACCACTTCTTAAACCTCGCCACATCCTCTGGCGACGGAGGCTGCTCCTTCGCGTCAGCAACAAACACCGTCACAGGCTTATCAAATACGGCGTCGTCAGCGTCCGGTAGCGTCGTGATAACCGCGTCCGAAGCGACGAGCTTCTTGTCGAAGCGGAAGCGGGCGCCTTGCTGGACACCCTCTTCCTGGACCGTCGAAAGGAGCTCCGCCCTCTCACTCGAGTTGGGGAGCTTTGCCTTGAGGTATTCGTTAAGCTCCGCAATGGTCTTGGCTCCCGCCGGTGCTGACATGAGGAGGTCACGCACGGCATGCTCCTCTGGATTACACTGGAACAGCTGGTTAAAGTTCTTGACGAACAGGATCATGGCGGAGTAGCTGTCCGGCGAGTGAAGGGCAGCGTGCGCTGCAACCATGGCACCAAACCCGACACCAGTCAGCTTTGCCTCCTTCTCCAGAATGTCCCTTTGCAGGAGCGCCACATCAGCTGCAGAGGCGCCGAGAAGTTCCTCGCCCTCGCCGAGTCCAATCTTCTCAGACAAGTTATGCCCACGAAGGTCAACCGAGTACACCTCCAGCGGCTCATTCGGCGTAAGTCGTGAGAGCGGCAAGTCTGCGAGGGTTTCATTCAGGCGCTGCTCCCATGCCGCGGAGCTGCTCAGGTAGTCGTGGATCGCGATGACCTTGCTTGGTGGGCGGCTGTCCATGTGCCACCGAAACGCTGAGAGCGTGTAGTGCAGCGGTTGTGGAACGGCTGTCACCCTCATCGCCTTCGAGGCAGACGAGTGGGAGCCCGCGGCGGAGCCGAGCACGCCACGCATAAAACTCTTCATTGGAGCACTGGAGATAGTGGAGAGTTCTGTAGAAGGTAGACAGAAAGGGGGGGGGAGGGACGATCCCTTGTGATGTACACCCGTCGTTATCTTTCAGGTGCCTCTCTTTTCTTTCTTATTGTGCCCTTCCTGGCTTTCAGCGCCAAGCGACAGGTACTGTGAAAAGAAAATAAAATTACCTTTCTAAAGTTAGCGCACCAATTGGGTGGGGTGGGGGGTAGAGGAATGGCGAACGCGCAAAACAAGAGGGAGTGTCAGCATTGCAACCAGTCTATATATCATTGCCGCACGATAGCTCAAGTGTTCTGTAGCTGAGCAAGAAAGGTGCAGTAGCCCTCGAAGAGCTGAGTACAGATCATGGGTGTCCTGAAGGGCAGAGCTATCATGTTTAGATTACGAAATTTCCTGGCCTGACAGATTATCTACTCCCATCTAATCACCACAATAGGCGGACAATGTGCACTCTCCGTAGCTTGCACGGTAGTGCCCTTTGAAGATTGACAAGTTTTTTTTGGTGTTTCAGAGGGGTGCACTTGACTGCACAGATTTTGTTTACATCAATGCCGTTGCCGGCTAAAAAGCGGGCTGTGGGAAAAGAAAGGACACGAGATAAAAGGAGGGAGGACAGCACAGAGAGAGACTGTCTTTACAGTAAATTTGGACACCCAAGAAGTTCCCATACGCCGGCCAACGTGTCTGCCCCGTCCCCAAGTGCGGTATACGACCAGGTCAGAAAAGGGAGGTGGCCCACATACCCCTGCCTACTTTGTCTTCGCGCCGCCCGATGGCTTCACCCCGTAATTGATGGCGATGGGGAACTTTCTGACGGGCGCGCCCTTGGATACAGATACGACGGAACGCCGTCCTGCGCCCCCCATAGCGGTGTCACTAAACCCTTTGCCTGTCGACAGGCCAGAGAGGGAGCGCTTGCAGTGCATATCGGCCTCAGCAGACGAGAGAGGATACCACACGTAGCTAAGGAAGCGAACTCCCCGAAGAAGAAGCATCAGTGGCGTGAGCCATGATGGCAGCCCAGACGATGGAGCTGAAGTTGTTCCCGTCTCCGCTGCCGCGCCGTCAAGCGTGTTCATCGCGCGCTCCTTTGCCTCACATTGCGCCGTAGTAGTGTTAATGGTTCCCACCGCCACAAGAGCCGATTGCACATGGACAAGGGACAGGGAACAAAGCGTTGTCGTCGAGAGGATTCTCTCCAGGGGCCCTGGTGCGTCAAACACCGTCAGGGCAGCGTTCGGCTGCTGCAAGGCGTGGGCAATGGACACTTCCTCGGCCGGCATACCTGGCCCTCCTGCTGTGATGCAGTTAGTACTCACGGAGACGGCACCTGGGCCGGCGGCAGCGCTACGGGGTTTCCCGCCCTCCGACCCCACAACCACCTCCACCGCCTGCCGGTGCTCCCCGCGGGGATCGACGATGAAGAGTAGACCCCCACCACCGCCGCCACCAGAATGCTTTGACGCTGGCGGCCGCACCGCGCTGGCACCGCCGCCGCTGCTCCCTTGCCACAAGTCGCGAATAAGCAGTTGTGGCGAGATGTGCCGCACGACGGCGCCGAAGCTGCACAGGAACGGGGAGTGCTCGATGGGCAGCTGCTGCAGAGCGGGGTGGAGCCCTAGGTAGAGGGTGTGCTTTAGCGCGTAGTGCTCCAGCGAGTCCTGTAAATCGCCGAGGAGTGGAACAACCAAATCAGACTCGAGGCTGTCGTAGAACGGGGAGAGGGAATCGTGAAGGGTGGCGCTGGAAGAGGCCATTTGAGCACTCAACGATGCCCTCGGCTTGTCGCCCGGCGCCGTTGTAGGGCGCTTGCTCACAGACTCGGAGCTGAGGATGGTGCTTGTGTGACTCGCGCACAATTGATTGTATTCCATGGAGAAACGGCTCAGCACCGACAATGAAAGGCGGCGGAGGCGAGCGTCCACGTTGCCGTCGGGGTGGTGCAAAAGGATGAAGACATCGTACTCTTGGGAAGTCTCATCCGGCTCCAAACTCCGCGGCAGCCTCTCTGCCAGATCGATCGTCAGGAACACGCTGCCTTCCGGCAAAACAGCAGACAACGAAGCCCCGCGCGGCCCCTGCGCCTGCTGGTGGGTAGAGTTCGTCATGGTGCCGCTGGGAGACTTGGTTGGGTGAGCCGTAGTCGGTGACCTCTCATCACTGAGACTAGCATCAAAGCCGCTCATATCCACCGTGCCCAAAACTGCTGTCGCTGCAGACACGACAGCCTCCATGCGCGAGAGGGTCGGGGAGGCCGCAAGCAGTTCCGTCCTCAACCGGCGACATTCCACCGTCGCGGCAAACGACGCCTCGCTAGGCAACACGCAGTATGTAATCGCCTTGAACTTACGCCACAGCATGGTCTCTCGTGTGTCGCAGGACCAGCGGTCCCAGGCAGCCAAGACCTCCGCACACAGACGGCAACCCGCAGCCATCTCAGCGGCAGCCGTCGCTGCCTGCTGCTGACCCCACAGCACGAGCAAGTGTGCCATGACACCAAGACATGTGCCCGCTAGACCAAAGTCAAACCGCACTAGCGCAGCCTGTACCACCTCAGCGGCGAAGCGCTTCAGCAGCAACTCCTCCTCGCCTAGCTCGCGCTCTACCTCGTCCGATGGTGGTTGGGCAACATCAGCGTCCTTCTTGCTGCTCGCGTTGGCCTTGCGATCCGTAGTGGTGCCTCGCCGCCTGTGACCCCCACTCGCCGCCGTCCGCGCTGGTGTAGCGAGCGGGAGTGCGTTCCACACATGTTCCATGGAGACGTGTGCGCCTGCATCCTCCCCTGAATCGGCGGTGACGTCCAGCTCGCGTTCAAGTTCCATCTTCAGAACCGCCAGCAAGACAGCAGCACGCTCAGGAACCATGGCCGTCGGGAGGAGATCCTTGGCGCAATATAGGGCGGTGCGTGCGTTAAATCGTCCCGCGCCATTCAACAGCTGCGCGGGAAGGTGGAAGTGCGCGAGCGCATTCATCATCTCTGGTGGCCACTCCTGCAGTGGCCGCTCCCAGGCGCGCGCCATGATGGACATCTCTGCCTGCGCGTCGTGCTGCTGTTGCCCAGACACATTCGTTGGGTCGCGCATGTAGTTGGCCACGACAACCTCGAGCGAGGCTGGACCGTCCCCACGAGGTGCCCCGAGGTCCTCCATGGAGAGACAATGGTAGATGCCCTGCAGGGACTCGGCGATGTATACGCGCTCCATGTTGTTCAGCGCCTGGTGCCGGAGCAGCAGGGCCTCAACGTAGCATAGGCTTGATCGTGTGGGAACCTCTGTGGTTGGAGACGGCAGCAACGGTGGCTGCTTCAACGCTGCTGGGCCAGTACCACAGAGGGAAGCGGCTTGTGTGTCACGCACTTCGTCTAGTAGGGACGCAATATCGTCATGCTCGTCCTTCAACTTCTGAAGCCGTTCCCCAAGGCGCCGTGCCCTTTCCATAGGAGGACGAGTGGTGCTGACGGTGCTGTCCGCTGCAATTGACTCGCTGGTGGAACGAAGGCGCAAGTGAATGCTTGCCAAGCACCCTGCGACACGGGAAATCAATGACTCACCGCCATCGTGATCCCGCAGCGCATACACACACCGCTCTGCGACACGCAACATCTCTCTCGTCTTCTTGGAAATCGGGCCCTCGATGGGGAGAGCCAGTTCACGGTCGCACGACAGCGTCTCGGTCAAGAAGCCCAGAGAGATGAGATGGGCTAGCTCCAGTTCCTCGTCGGCGAGGATGCCAAGCACAACATCCCCGACGAGGGGCTCAGCTTCCGCCGCGGTGTGATGGACAGGCAACTCCGTGCCGCTCGCGGCTACGGTCGCGAGCGAGGAAAGGAGCTCATTCAACTCACTCCATTCCTGACACGTGCTGAGGATCCGCACCTTCGCCCGCAGCCATTCAGAATGAAGGATGGGCGAGCGCACACACAGCATCGAAGCCACCGTATCGCCGGCACTCTCCATCTTGCGCATCAGGGCGAGCGCGGCCTCGGGGCGGCGGGTGGCGCGAATCTCCGCAATGTGGATGTCATGAAGCTGACAAAGGCGGATACTTGAATAGTCGCCTGTGCGTGTGACGACAGGACGAAGCAAGTCGATGAGTACTGTGGATTCCGTCCAACGGCCGAGCTCTGCTAGGCCCCGTGCTTCCTCCATGAGGACGCGGTGTAGGGAGCCACGGTGCTCATCCACCCACATGGGGCCAGCGGATCGCTGCGTCCGTCCCGCTGCACCCTCCCACGCGATTGCGGCTGCCTCGTTATTCAGCTGCTCGCCAATGCCACGCCAGTAGACAGGCTTGGCATTCTCGATGTGGTAAAGGTGCGCCCCCTCCCCGGCGCCGCAGCGCGTGGCGGCGACATAGGCACACAAATTTGTAGCTCGTCGGACCGCCTCCGTGCGCGGGTCCTCCTTCTGTCCCGACGCATCAACAGCGGCGACGAACTGGCACCATGACACAACCAGGTAAGTGAGTTGCTCATACCCGGTCTCGTGGGAAAGGAACCGCGACAGCTCCAGCAGTGAGAAGTGAAACTCGCTGCTGTTGAATCCTCCCTCCATAACTCCCAGCTCAATGGCACCCTGAATGTTCGCCTGCGTGAACTCGAAGCCAAACCATGCCGCTGCATTGGCTGGGAGCGTTAGCTCCACTGGAAAGAGATTGTTCCCTACGCCCTGCAGCTGGTGCGCGCATAGGTGCCACATGCACTCAACGTAGTGCACCATCAGCAGAATGCACGCACGCCGGGTCCTTGTCGGGACACCCTTATTCGAGCACAGCGTCTCCGCAACGGCGCGGATGCCGCTCGTGACGTCACGCGGCGACAGCGTGGCCAGTGTGTTGGCAATCTCGAAGCCCAGCACCAATTCCCGCATGGACATCGTCTTGGCCTCATCCTTGGCAACCGAAGATACCACCGACCCGCGCGATGACTTCCTCCTTTCCCCGGCAACATCCCATGGGCCCGTATGTGGTGCAGCCGCGCTGCTGCAACGGCGTTGCTCGCATTCCGTCTGCACAGAAGCAAGAAGCACACTTGAGCGACCGACAAGTGATATACTGCCGCCAGCCCACTCTCGCGTCCCCGACTTGCGCGCCGTTCTCCGCGTGGACGCGGAACCAGGCTGACTGGTCTGTGGGGACGCAGCTCTTTCCAGGAGAGACAGCGCCGTGTATAGGGAGCTGACCGCCTCCGTGTACGTGGCCCACCCGCGTGGGGAAAAGTGGCGCACCATCTGCAGCAGTGTCTGGGCACGCAGGTACACTGCATCTTCGTCAACGGAGCTGTGACTGCCGCTGACGTCAACGGGACAGGTACTCAGAGCCTTGTTCCAGAGGGAGACCGACTCGGCGCGCGTGTTTGACGGATCCTGTGCGCGTTTGCTCCACGCGAGGCATTCAGTCTCCATGCTAGCACCACGAAGGCGCATCGCGAGTTCCGTCTCTGATAGGGAAAGACCACCAATGCAGTTGGCCTCTACACCCGACAGCTCCCGCTGCAGCCGCAGCGGCAGGACGGAGCGCATGTACGACAACGACTGCGTGACCTCACGTAGCAGCGCAGTGGACGGGGACGAAGCAGCATCCTCTAAGGGTGAGGCGGGACGGGAGCCAACGCGGTTCACCGAGGTGTCACCCTGCTTGTCCGCCGCGGGAAGTATGCGTCCACCCAGCGTCCAGCGGACGAATGCGGTGCCAAGGAAACACAAATCCCGCAGGAACTGCTCCCGCTGCGACGGGGCGCGGGATAGTTCACTGCCACCACCTGGCCCACTAATTCCCCCCAGTGGTCGTCTCTGTTCTGTTAACGAGTCGAGGGCGGGCTCCAGAACGTGCTTTGCCAGCATCATCCGCAAGCTGGGCAACAATGCCTGACGATTCCCAGGGCGGCGCGAGAGGGCAGTCAGCATTTCGTAGTAAAGGCCGTAGGCGTTCAGTGCAAGCTCCCTCCTCATCTTGAGCGGCGCGCGAGACGCGGCGATGGCGCTGTTCGTACAGAGGGTCAGAATATCTGTGCCTAGCCGTACCTCGCCTTCGCCAACGAGGGTGCGACACCTCTTTGCATAGACAGCTGCCTTACCGTGTAGCAGGAAAGCGTACCAGTACCAGTCTTCCTCCGAGGGCTTGCTCGTGATGATGGTCGGTGCAGGCGCTGATTCAGAGGGGCTAGTGGTCTGGTCCTTTGCTGCGGATGGAGTAGTGGTCTGTCCGCGTTGGTGGCGGCACCACCCGAGTCTCCCGGTCCTGTACAGCTCCTCGGCAATGTCCACCATGGACAAGAAGACCTTATCTGATCCCAACTCCTTCGCCGCCATAGCAACCCGTCCGCACAGGTTCACGGTCGGCGGCCCTGCCTTCAGCAGGGTCACGGCGTCCTTTTCCAGTACCGACAGCCGATCTGTCTTCGCGGAGGACGGACCCATCAGGCGCCCAATCAAATACAGTAGCTGCTCCTGTTCGTCCAGCACAGAGCCGTCACCCTTCCCCGATGAAGGCAAGGACAGAGGAAGTGTGTTGCCGTTACTGGCACCGTTGCCAGAGGTGGAGTTGCCGCCACCGGACGGTACGGAAAGACGCTGAAGTGCCGGCAACAGAGTAAACAAGTCTGCCTTCCGCTGTGTTTCGGTCATGGCATGGAGTGTCGTAATCACTACATCCATGGCCCGCTTAAGTGCCTGGCTATTGGCCTCAACCTTGGTGTAGTGCACAACGCGGTGGAAAAAGTCGTCCAGTGTCGTCGCAGGAAGTGCGTCGCCTCCGTAATCGCCTTTACTGTGCATGTATTCTGCGCAAAGGGACAGTGCCAGGCCAAGGCCCAGGTCGACCATGAGACCACTCTCCTGGTGCCCAGGAATTGCCGTGCGGTGGAAAAGGTCGAAGAGCTTGTCGAGAACGGCGGCGGCGCCGAGAAACAAACCACTGGCAAAGCGGTCTGCGCGCCAGGAGAGGACGCAGGCGCACGCGTTGGCACAAAGATGAGAACCTGGCTCGCGGTTCTCGCAGAGAAGATGCCCAAGCTCGGCCGCTCGCACCGCGTACTGCTCTGCCTTCTGCTCGCCCGCTTCGCTGGCCGTCCCCGCTGCGACTGCTGCCGCATGCTCCTTTGCGGTGATTTGGGCAAGAAACAGCGCCGCCTCTCCCTGCACCAGTGCCAGGTCCAATATACAACGGCTCGCCTCGGAGTCGTCTAGCGGAGACAGCGCCTTCAGCGGTGACGGGATGCCGAGCAGGGACTCCGCTGCTGCCCTCGCCATCGGTTCGAGGCTCTCCGGTACGGTCGCGTCAAGCCGACATTCGTTGAGGAATGAGAAGTACAAGTGCACCACGCCACGGTCGGGCAACGACTCGGGTGGCGGGCGGTTGCCTACTGCCACGGAAGCCACCGCCACCATGGACATTCTCTTTCCGCCTTCTCCGCGACCGCTGACGGAGCGCCTTGACTTTGGTTTCGCCTCCATTCCTCCACCACCACCCGCAGTCGCGCTGGACGGTGCTTGGTTCAGAATGCCTGATCTGTCCGCATCCCCAGCTCCACCCCCAGTAAGCGCCAAAGTAGGGAGTTTGCTAAAGGCTGTCTTAAGCAGAGTAACGCGCTGCGACTGCGTTGCGGAGGACCGGGCTTGCTCAATGGCGCGAAGAGCCGTCTCGGCAGGGGACGCAAGTGCGTCGGGATCCACCGCCGAGCGCACACTGAGGCGGTGACGTAGCCACCAGAGTGGAAAATCCATAGGCAGTGGCTCGCCACTGTCCGCAGCCTCACCGGCCGCACCCGACATGTAAAAGCTACCTGTTGATGTCACCTGCGCTGGCTGATTTCGTTGCTGGGCCCCCCGTGCCTGGACGCTTCTCGGCCCGCCAAGCAGCACACCGTCGATCTTGGCACTGGTGCGCGAGGGGAGACGGAGGAGTGCGTCCAGCACCCGGCGGCGAGCAGCCACGATGTTGTCAGTGTCCAGCTCCAGCGAGCACGCCTCGAACTCTACGGCAGTCTGCAGAACCGGCATTACAGCACCGCACTTCTTCAGCTCATCCGCCATCCTGTTCAGCGACTTGCGGAGCACGGACGGCTGGTCCCTTCCCCCACCGGGTGCCTGCAAGAGTGGCAACACCAGGGCCCATAACAAGGAGCACCCCATCTCGATAGCGTAGCCCCGCTCCGCAATGTTGGCGATGGCACGGCAGCTGCCAAGGATCGCTTCAACCTCCTGCACCGCCTTGAGCAGGCGCGCGCGGACCGCTGCTGTGGTGCACAAGGTATCGGGAGCGGTGAGCAGCCGGCGCAGAAAATTTGCCGAACATGGTTCATCCTGCAGCACGCGGGCGTAGAGCGCAAACGTGCGAGCGCGCATGTTAGCAGAGCGCGAGAGCTTGCCCACCAGGGAAGCCACACTACTGTCAATAGAAGCGTCAGTACCGCCGGCGATCACAAGGCTCAGCACAACATCGCTAAGGACCTCCTCCATCAAGTCCTTGTCGGAAATATCGGCCTCCGTCATGCCAAGCTGGGCGTCCTTCCCACCCCCCGCAGCCGCGCCATGCTGCTGCTGCTGCTGCTGCCCCTGCCGCCCACCACGCCCACTACGTTGCCCCCCTGCAGGTGCCGCCCCTCTTGAGCTGCCAACTGCCCCGCCAGCACCAAGCGCGTCGGCCGAATCGCCGCCCACCAGGCGCTGCAAGACGCTGCGCAGCTCCACGCGCGCCTGCTCCAGACCGCCCGCCATGGCCCCGTTGCGAACGTAGTAGCCATTGAGGAAAAGTTGTGTGACGTGGACTGCTAACCAGTGCGGCGCCTTGGGGACACTCATCTGATCTGTTTTGCCAGACTTGGTGCTCGCGCCAGGCATCGCAAGCTCCCGCTCACAGAGAGTCGACGCAAGTGCACGCCGTATTTGCACCTGCAGACGCTCGTCCTGCAGCCGTGTCGCCGTCTCGAGAGCTACATTCCACTGCGAAATCGCCTCATTGATGCGGCGCGTGCTCCGGAGACACACGGCGTAGCGGGCGGTCCACTGGAGGTGCGTGTACGCCCCGCCAATCATGAGTCGCTCGTGCAGGTGCAGAACAAAGGCAATGGTGTCGATGATGCTGCTGTGGTGGCCGCCCTGGTACAGCACCTCGATGATCGACCACAGGCTGCGCAGGCACTGTTGCACAACATCGGCGCTGCGGGGCCACTCTTCGATCGCGATGCCCAGCGCCCCGACGGCTGTCGCCGCGTGAGTCAAGCGCTCCTCAACTGCCTCAGCTCGCTTGCACTCGGCGGAAATTGCGTGGTTTTTCACGAGGGCCTCACACAGCATCGCACGGGCGAGCATAGTGCGGCTGGAGGCATCCTCTCGGTGGATCCACTTGACCGACGTATCTGCAATGTCCCATTGCTCCAGCGTGATAGCCTCCTCACAACACGTGATCGCAAGTGTTGACGGCACCTGCGTGGGGGCAGAATCGTCGTTCGCAGCTTGCTCCAACTGTGTCTGTGCCGCTGTTGCCTTAAGGATACCGAACGCGGACCGCAGCGCAGATGCGTCACAGTTGTCATGCGCCACCTGGATCCATCGCTGGACCTCGTACTCGCTTAGCGCCTCCATAAAATAAAAAAGTCTAACACGGGCTTGAAAGAGTTGACAAACAAATATCTCTTTTCAACTATATATATATATATATATGTGGATGATGCTTTTTCCTTTCCGAGTATGCCGGTAGATGTAATTCTGCAGTTGCTTTACATGAATTTTGCAGATACGGCAACTTCCTATTTTGAGGTATTGCTACACAGGGTAGAGCGAGCGTAAACGTTACAAGGGGGGAGAAGAAATTAGTCTAATAGCAGCCGTCAGTGAGAAAACATAATGGAGAGGTTCTCGGGACGGTGTCTATCTTTCGCGGTATGCACGACAGGACATTCACGTTTCTGCGCTCCACAAGAAACAAAACCAGTGCAGGAACGCACAAGCGATTCAGTCACCTTTGACTTGTTCTCTTGAGAAGAGACTAGAGGCATCATGGAGCCCATCATACCGCGTAGCATGTACGTGAAACAATGCCAAGGGAAGATCTTCCGCATCTGGTAGTGTCAGTAAGATGCGAAATAAAATTGGCATACGCTGGCGCGGTGATATAATAGGCCGTGAGAAGAAAATTGTTGCATGTGTATCTTTTGTAGACGTGCGTTATACTTTTTTTGGGTGGGTCTGTGCCCGTATATAGATCTCTGCATCTATGACATCCAAAAAACAAAACGCCTAGTAAGGGAAAGGGAGAGAAATGAGAATGATACGGAGGGGCAACTGTAACTAGGCGCGCCAGCTACGCCGTTAGGACATTGTGGCTACCGGCCCTTCGACACACTCCATCACTCACGGTCTCTCTGTCACCTTTATCTCACGTACGGCTGATATCACTCCTTCAGCAGCCGCTCCACACACGCGTAGCGGGAAGCGTCCAACGACGACTGTGCATATGCAAGAAAAATGTCGGAGGCAATAACAGGCACGACGGTCTCACGGAAGCCCTTGTAAGAGGTGTTGAAGAACTCCTGCGAGGCATCCTTCTCCCGCTTCACATTACTAAAGACCTCATCGGCGACCTGCAGCGCCTTTGGGTACTCCCCCATCTCAATGTGCTGCATAAAGGAAGAGGCGGTCCTGCGTGCCCGTGCCTGGTGCTCCTCCGCGGTGGTGGGGCTAAACGAGGTGCGGAACTTGAGAAGGTCAAGCCACCCTCGAACCGGCTCTTGCTCAGGAGCCTTCCCGGTCTCCTCAATTGCGCGAGCGAGGTCGAAGGCTGTGGCGCGCACGGCAATCGGCTTTGGCACCCCAGTTGCGGCAAACGCCTTCAGCGGTGCAGACATGAGATGCATATCGGGGCTGTCGGCGTCCTCAAGCGCTGACTGCAGCTCATTCTGGAAAGGGGTGCCCGATTTCAGCTTCGCCTTCAGCGCCTCAAAGTTGAGGGAGACGGAGATGAGCTTCTTGCTCATGTACCCGAACTCACCAAGCTCCCGCTCGCGGATCATGTCCATCATCGACTCCTGCCCAGAGATGAGGTTGCCCACCTCGGTGTAGTAATGCTGAGAGATGGCAATGTCATCAAACTCCGCCAGCAGCGGCTTGGCCTCCGTCGCATAGGCCTCCCGCCGCTCCACAATCCCATTGTCAAGCTCCACCATCCGTGACTCGAACTTGCGCTCCTCGTCGCTATGCTGCAGGCGCGCCGCCGCCAGCTTCGCCCTGGCCTCCTCGTTCCGTGCGTACTCGTGCGCTAGCGCATCTTTGGGGTCGGAGAAGAACAGCACCGAGCTCAGGCGCTTCGACAGACTAGTCATGATGGATTCTTTGATTCCAAACTCCGCCGCGGGCTCGAGCGAGTGGTTCAATAGCAACCTGCACGTACTGAGGGGGTGGTTATCCGACAGTAGCACGCGCACTTGCCTGTGTGATGGATAGATTCTTCAAAAGAGGGTCCCGAAGTAAGGCGAGTGGGGGGGACAGACCTTGTCAAGCGATAAAGAGCCACGTGGAATAGAGGAACTACACAAGAGAAGTATATGTGAACAGGAAATTATGAAAATAAAATACCAAAGGGGATACTACTGCCTAATCAGACGCTTCCTTTTCCACCATATTGTGTGATATTTATAATATTTAGAAAAAAATCAAGTTGGAAAGCAGTGAACATAAGGAGTCCAGAGATGTACATGCTTTACAGAATCATGCGTAGACTAAATAGATGCATCTCCCTTTCCTCCCAAACACACACTCCCT
>AUXJ01007008.1:0-15416 GCA_000482205.1 Herpetomonas muscarum
GGTGAAGAATACATGCATTTAACTACTACGACGAGTTCGTCGGGGGNGGGGGGGGGGGTCTCGCGCCGTGGCATCCTGTAGTTTGCTGTGGTGCAATAATAATAAAAACGGAAGGACACGAGCGCTCCGCATGCTAGCAGACCCCTTGAACTGTAAAGGAGGTCGATGTGAGATGCCTCACAAAGGGAACTGTTTCGCCTCAACTAGGAAATTGCCGAACACAATTGAGTGGAACTGTTTATTTACTTCTTTCTGTAGGTTTCTTTGTCTTTGTATTTTTGGTGTGGCCCATGTCGAGAAGTATGGACACTGTGTCATTGAATAAAGAGGTGGATCACCTCAAAGCATTGGGAAGACGGCGCCACTGCACAAGGTGACAATGGAAAGGACGCCGGTCAGTAAAGACCTTGTATGTATATTTGTAAGCGTACGCAGGCGCACACTCTGAGGGGGGGCAACCGAGTTCACCGTGACCTCCATCCAACGATCATGGGTTCAGTATCCCGTTGAGGAGAGAGTAGACGCAGCAGCTGCCCACTACGGCGACGAGGCCCAGAAGCGCCTCCGATGGAAGCTTGCGAGACTCTGCCCGCGAGATCTTCGCCGCGTAGTGCTGGCAGAAGACGAGCAGCGCGGTGGAGGTGGCCAGCGTGATGCGGGCGGGCGTCTGGTCGCTCGTCCGCAGCGGCGCGCTGGAGCCAGACCGGATGCCGTACCCAATCGTGGCACAAACAGCCACAAGGACAGGGTAGAGGATAAAGTACTCCTTCCCGACAAAACTGTCGGGGCGGCCAAGGTAATCAAAGTGAATGGGAACGTCGCCAACCAGGCGACGGTAGTTCAATGCGTAGTGCGCGACACTCAGGGCAACTGACCCGCCTACCACGCCAAGATACGCTGAGCGGCAGTCCATGATGATGTCCTTTTCTTTGTGAAGTAGAAAAAGGAGGAGGGGAACACGACGCTCGAACCTTTTAGCGATAGAAGGGCAAGGATGAAGATATGTCGACAGCACACTCCAACTGATCAGCGAATAGATACGAGGATAAACAACTGTGGTGTGTGGGTGAATAGGTGGAAAAGCTCTTTGTACTTGCTATCTCCTCACGAGGGTCACTTCGACACACAAAAAGAGAAAAAAGGTTTGTATGAAAAGCGAAGGGGGGGATGTACAAACGGAGGCAGTGGGGCTCAGCAGAAACAAAACCCACGACAAGGAATGGTAGTCGCAGGGCATGAGACAGCGGAGTCAAGCCATAGCTGTCTACAAGGACGTGGAAAGTAGTGCTTCGACGATAACGCGAGATTTCAATGAGTGGCAATGACGCTGCGTAACCTCCACATGTTTATATTATTTCCCTTTCCATCGGCGTAGCGCTTGGCGCAAAAAAAAGAAGAGGAGCTGCCATGCACACTCAACGTGATGACCTCGCCTACTACCGAACAAAGAATAGAGATAGTGGTGGTGGTGATGGGACAAGGAGAAGGGGGAGGGAGGAGGAGGGCAGGAACAGCACGTAGAGTGCCCCCTCCACCCTTTCTCCTGTTTTATTTCTCCATACTCGCTCTCTCACCACTACACCGTGCGATATGGGACGCCGCGCTCGGGGTCCAACTGCGCATCCGCATGACAGCGGAAGTGTGTGACCTTCAAGTTGGGGAACACTGCCAGGAGCTCCTGCTCATGCAGTGGTTGTTGGCACGCTACGCACAGCCGCCGACCATCCACAAAGACGCAGCGCTGACGGAGGTGGACGCTGCAGATCTCGGCCTCCGCTGTTATACTCGAGGCCGCGGCGACCTCGCACTCGGAGAGCTGGAGGACGAGCTCCGTTGTCTGGAAGGAGCGCGTGAGGTACGACGCCAGCGTCGGCAGCGGGGCGTCCCCTGGCAGCGAGGACAGAATGTCCACCGGGTCAATGTGGTGGGCGTGCCTGTTGAGGACATCGAGGGCCGCGGCGGTATTGGCAGTGTGCCCCGGGGGCGGCACCCACAGCAGCTGCAGAAGAAGATGGAGGTACTTGTTGAAGCGGTCACCTGCCCGCCGCTCGTGGGCAGTGCCGTGGGAGGGTGCCCGCTCCTCGTGGTTGGCGGCAGTGAAGCGGTCAAGAACAGCCGTGTCTCGTTCCACAAGTGCCAGGCACCTCGCGGTGGGGAAGGACAGGAGGCCATCGTCGACGCCGGCGTTGACGTCCCCGTCCGCCCGCTGAAGGGGGCGGCCCACCTCTCCGGGGTCAGCTTTCGTCGTCAGCGTCTTGGGTGGGGGTGGGCTGGCCGTGGAGAGCGCCCCCTGGGCTACGGCCCCTGCCTCGCTCAGAAGCCCTGGTGCCTCCCCCGCAGCCATCTCGTGTTGGTGCAGGCAGTAGTGGACAGCAGCGTCAACGTCGCCAAGGTCGTAGGCCAGCACCCGCAGCGCCTGCGCGTGTGCGCCGAGGCGGTGGTACACGACGACCTGCTCCTCCAGCAGCTCCGCATCGCACAGGCGGGAGAGCACGACGTCCTCGTCGTACCGCGCGTGGGCGCTGTCAGCGAGAAACTGCAGCAGGGCCCTCCGCACGTTGCCAAAGAGGCCCGTCTCGCCACCTGCTGGAGTCGTGGCACCGCTGACGGGGGCGGCGGCAACATGGGTATCCCCCCGGCCCAGACCCACAGTCCGCAGGAGCATGAGCATATCTGCCATGTTCGTCGCGTGGAGGGTGTGCAGCGACGGGTCGACTGCGCCGCAAATGTAGATTTGGTAGGCGAGGTAGCTGTACAGCGCCTCACCCCCGCCGCGGCCGACGAGGACCGCCACGACAACGGCAGGATCAGGCGAGCCGGCCACCGGACGGGTGGGTGCGTAGACGACGGCGGTCATCGCGGCAGAGGCGTCGCGGTGTAACATCCATGGGAGGTGCTCCTCACACAGCTCGTCAGGCGACGCGGACATGCGGATGACTGCCGCCGCGGTCCGAACATCTTGACGCGCTTCGCACCGCGACATCGCCACGGAGTGCCGCCCCACGCCAGCCAGGAGCAGCGGGACGAGGTCTGGGCGGGAGTACGGGCAGCCCTCTCCCTCCTCACCATCGACAAAAGCCATGCAGACATCCAATGGCAGGTGCTGCGCGTGCGTGAAAAAGTACTCAACCGCGTCCGCATCCCCGAGGGCGCCGTGATCGAGGACATAAAGGAGGAAGAGCGCCGTCTCCACTGCGAAGGCCTCCCGCCGCTCGCCCACTGCCGCAGCGGCCTCCTCCGCGGAGGGAGGAGCCTCCTCGCCATCACCATCACCATCTCCCTGCGACGCCAACCGCTCGTTCAAGGGAACAATGGTCGTGAGAAAGCAGTAGGATAGCATGTCATAGAGAATGCGGTATGGCGTCTTGGACTCAGGGTACGACAGCGTCAGCGGACCACAAGGGCGACGCCGAAGCGGGCGTCCAGTGGCACCCGTGCCCACCTCACCCTCCTCCGCGAGGTTAAACTCAGGGAACAGCTCCAACAGGTCCATCACGGGGGTGTCGGCGCGGGCTAGGTACTCGAAGGCCTCGCTGTAGCGGGCTGACGCGAGGGCGTGCTGGGCACAATCGCGATACAGCCGACGCAGCCGACGGGACAGCACGCCAGCGTCCGCGTCCCCGGCATCGCTGCCCTCGCCCCCGTACGCCATCCCCTCATCGTCATCATCGTCGTCATCATCATCATCGTCGCCGCCGTCGTCGTCGTGCTGCGGCTTCTGCCTGTCCCCGCGCAGCGAGATCTGATCGGCACAGGAAAGGAGGTAGCGGACGGCCGCATCGTACAAGCCCGCGTCCACGAGCTCCTGCAGATGGGTCTCCATTGACCGTAGCAGCACTGCCTCAACAGTGTGTGCAGTGAAGCAGATAAGACCCAGCGGACATGTGGCCGCACCCCGGACCTCGACGTCGAGGCGGAGAACAGCGTCCGCCGCTGCAACAGCCGCAGTCGATCCGTCGCCCTCCTCGCCGGAGCGCGTCGCGTCCGGTGAAGCCCAGATATCCCGTGACAAGCACGATTGCAGGATAAAGTGGGTACTTTTCCGCTGACCGGGGTTGCTGCTGCTGCGGAGCAAGAGAAGAAACGGGCTCAGCGAGTAGGCATCGGTGATGGGGTCAACGCAGGTGTGGAGAGGGGCAGCAGCAGACAGATCAGCGCTGGCGTTCTCCCGGTGGCTCAGCACATGCACCGCATTATCTGGGGTCCGAAACAGCAGCCCTGCCGACCAGCCACATGCATCACCCTCTCCCGAAGAGCCGTCTTCGTCCTCGTCCTCGTCCTCGTCCTCCTTGCCGTCGGTCACCGCCCCGCTATACCCGTCGCGCGGGGAAGCCGCAGGTAGCGACTGGGCACCCCGCCAGAATTCCCACTCTGCGCCGTCCCCCCCTGCCGTGTCGAGTGCACCATCGCCAATGTAACGCACGAGAGGGGCGAAGGGCCGTCCCGGCGGGACCGCGAAAACCATCCGATGCAGGAGCTGGCACCGCGCAGCGTTGTACGCGGCACAGCCCGACGCAGAGCCCAAAACAATCGTGTCGCCTGCCCAGGCCATCGCCGTCACCGCCGGCTCGTCCTTCGGCAGGATGATTAGCGCGGCGCCTGGGCCGTCGCGACCTGGCGGGGTGCTGGGGCCCTGCATGTGGAACGCCCCGCGCTGCGAGCACTCGAGAAGGTACAGCGAGCGGCGGTCACCGTATAGCAACGCGAACCGCTGGCTCTTGCTGGACGGCATCGCCGCGCCGCCCGACCGCGACAGCGCATCCTCCCCCTCCTCCGCTGCTCCCCGGCTCCAGAGCGAAACGGCCGGGCAGGCCGAAATACCCTGATCCATAGCGGCGCAGGCAAGGGTCACGCCCGCGCCATCGGTGGGCAGCTGCAGTCGCCGAAAGTACGCGTCGTCGACGGGATCCAGCGTGGTGCAGCGTAGGCAGCCGAACCGACCGCCGCAAACAGTGTACAGCAGCGGAAGGTCCCGGCTCGTGCTGAGAAAGGTGACACCGGCTGGGGGCGACAAGGACGGGCAGCGCGGCGGAAGACCAAGCGCACCCTGCGGCGGCGGTGGCGACGGGGATGGTGACGGAGACGGCGATCCAGACTGTGCCGCCGCTGCTGCCGGGGGCAGCTGCCGTCGGCGGGACACCTCCGCGCGGACGCTGTGCCGTGGATGGGTGCCGGCGCTGTCGTCCAGTCGTGCCGTGCAGCGGAGGGACAGGACGGTGCCGTCGGAGGTGCCGAGGTACAGATACATCCGCAGCTCTTCACCGCTGTTGAGGTGGGCAGCACGGTCGTCAAAGGACGAGTGCAGGACGGCTCCTGTCGCCGTGGAGGCACGCTCCACAGGCAGCACAGCCAGGGCTGTCAAGGTGACAGCACCGTCGCTAAAAAGCGTCTGATGTTCCATTCTTGGATAAATCTTTGCTTTCTGTTTCCTGTTCTCCCTCACGACTGCGGATGACTGCTCTGGCAGCTAAAGGAGTGAGACTGTAGGTGAAAAAAAATGCGGATGGACCAACGGAGCAGCGATGGGGGAGAGAAAAAGAGAGAGAAGGAAGAAAGGCAGTGAGAAAGGAAGGTGGAGTAGAGAAAGGGTGATGACAATAGGTGGCAACAGATGCCACTTGAGCAGTTTACTTCCGTCCCTGTGATGGATGCCCCTTTCTCCATTTCCCCCGCAGCAGCAGGGTTCGGGGAAACGGTAGGGAAGCCGGGAGGGGGGGGGGAGAGAGAGAGAGCGCCAGAGGTCTGTGCTCCGAAGCCCCTGAGAGCAGTTCTGTGATGAGGGCCGCGTGGGCGGCCTCACCATGATGATGTGTGTGTGCGCCCAGATGTATCCCAGGGAGGGGCACGCGCCGCATCATGGTAGGGGGGGGGGGGTGAACCGTGACCTATACCCTCCGCTCAGTAGTTTTTTTTCCTTATTGCATGCACATTGGTGTTTCTTTTTTGGGGGTTTTCCTGATAACGTGGTTGCACCATAATACTAAACAAACAAAGCCGACGGGGAATGTGTGAAGGTGACGTGGCCGGCTCTTGTGGGCATGTCCTCCAAAGGAAGCGATGCAGCCACAGGAGACAGAAGAAGAAACAACAAGGGAAGAAAGAAGGGAAGAAATGACAGCTGAAACACACACACCGAAAGCAAAAAGTAGCAAATAAAGGAGCAGGGCTCAGCCTCTCAGACTGAGGATTGCGCCTCGCTTATTTTGTACTGTTTGTATGTCTTTCGTTTTTTTGCTGACCATTCTGATTAACCTTCACCTCCTTCCGTGCCATGGGTTTGTTCTTCCTGCTATAATACCAAATAACAAAGCTTTTTGATTGGACCTCAATAGAACCAAAGAAGGTGTGTACTACGAGTCGAGGGGGGTGAGATAAAAAGAAAAAGATGAAAAGAAGGAAGGTAAAGAAACCAACAATATATACTAAAAAGAAAACAATCATAACAAGAGGGAAACGTGGAGCGCAGCTGCATGGACGTGATGCAGTGTACGCGGCGGTCTGTAAGGAGAGAAATGAGATGAGATGAGTGGGGGGCGGGGGGGGGGGGTAGGAGGAAGGCTGAAAGGAGATGGTGAAGGGTCAGGGAACTCGCAAGCACAAACACACATCAGCTTCTCCTTTTTTTTTCTAGGACTCCAGACACGGGCGTGCACTAGCGCGGGCTGGCGGCGGTGTTGCAGCTGCTGCTGGCACATTTGCTATGCGCGTGGACCTTTTTACAGGAAGAAGTTGGCGGAGGTGAGGGGGCCGGGGTTGTGGCCGCTGTTGTCCTCGTGGGTGATGTTGAGGGGGAGGATGTCGCCCTTGCCGCCCTTGCGCTCGTGGTCGTACAGGTGGAGCTCCTTCTCGCGGCCCATGCCCTTCACGTACTCGTAGTACGGGTCGTTGGCGGAGACGTCGAGCTTGTAGATCTCGCGCTGCGGGTCGGTGATGAAGTACTCGGGCACGCGGTGGACCCAGCGGTACACGCGGTCATCGAGCTCCTTCTTCTTGTTGAAGCGCTGCTGCTGCACCCACGGCTTGGTGGGCCAGAGACCAATGTTGTAGAGCGTGATGTCGGGGTGGAGGAAGGCGAGGCGGTAGCAGAACCAGAGCGTGTAGCCAATCACGATCGCGGACACGATCGAGCACGGCATGGACTCGACAGTCATGGCCTGGAGGCGCATCTTCTCGATCGAGCTCACCTCAAGCCAGTGCACGTAGCGGCCGTACGGGTTGCGGGAGAAGAAGCCGGTGGCAAAGCCCTGCGGCAGGACGTTGTAGCGGAAGCGGTACAGCCAGTGGACGGGGCGGGCGCTGTAGCCCTGCATGTAGCCGGTGCTGGTGCCGTCGTGGACGGCGCACACGTAGGGGTTGTGGCTCATCGGCTTCATGTAGACGCCGTGGTCAACGACGCTCTGGCGAGCGGCGCCGCCGGAGATCTTCACCGTAGCGCGAGACATTGGATTGGCGGGGGAGGGGGGAAGGAAGTACCTGCGTGGGCGAGTAAAGTCACTTCTGACGTTTCTTCTTGTTTTGTTGCTTACTTACTTACTAGATTAGGAACACGTTCCTTTTTTTTAAAGTGTGTGTGTGACGTGTGCGGTTGCAGTTATAATTAAAGCGAAGAGAGGAGAAAAAATTGGGAGAGAGAGAGAGAGAGGAGTACTTGGTAGGGAAAGGAGGGTAGAGCGCATCGTGCTCATATTAAATAGCAGCGTTGATTACCCTGCTATGATGTTCCATATTTTGTTAACGCACGTCGTCGTCACATGAAAGACAGGAGAAACAGAGAGAACATTAGGGTTCATTGGGGACTGAATGATGCACAGAGATGCGCGCTGACAGACAGATACCCTTCCCTCTTGCACCTCGTGCATCCTTGCGAAAATAGTATTTCTTCTTTTTTCTTCTTTTACTTTTTTTATATCGGATGTGACGGGGTGTTATTCTTTTCGTCGCTCTCCCTCGCGCTAACAAAGAGCGCCAGTCCATGCGCCCGTCACAGCCATGTGTGGCGAGAAGGGCGAGCGGACAGTGTCATGCGCTACCAGCCTCGTCCGCGCCGCCGAACACAGTGGGGGTAATGAGGTCCATGAAGCGGCTGTTGACCATAACCGCGTCGCTGCGCCCGACGACGCGGCGAGCGCCCCCTCCCGTCACACAGGGCCGCATGGCCCCCGTCGCCGCCTCGGCGCCTTTGCGTGCGGACTTCCCCGCGCCGCTGCTGCCGGCGTCGGCCTCCCAGATGTAGTGCACAACGTCCTCGAGGAAAAGGTCGCCGCGGTCGTCGTCGACGGTGCGCAGGAACCCCTCCATCTCCTCCCCGCCGACAGACAGCATCACCGTCACCCGCCGCCCCTGCAGGTTGTGCAGGATATCGTACGGCAGGATCACAACAGGGGCAGCAGCAGCGGCCGCTGCAGCACCAGCCTTGCCCGCCTGCGGGCCGCCCTTCGCCCTGGCGGCGGCGCTGGTCGGTGGTGCTACTGCAAAATTCACGTTCGCGCTCATGCTAACTGCAAAAACAACAATGACCTAATGTGTTTATTCGGTGCGTGCGTGCGGTGCCTCTGTGTGTGTCTGTGTGCCTGTGTGTGTGTGTGTTCGCCAAGTGCGTCCCAAATGAGAGCTCGGCCGTATGTTCCTTGTAGAACGATGTCCAATAGTGTGGATTGTATGTCTTCTATACCTGCAATCCATGCGTACGTGTGTGTAAAATTGTGTCGTCGGTGCATACAACCAACATGAATAAGTGCGGGTTTTTTTTCGATAGAAGAGAACAAGAGAGGGGGAAAAAAAGTCAAATTCGATAATGAGACACCACTGCTTGTGGACACATACCAAGTGGCATGTACGAGTAGCAGTACATGTCACTTTCCTGTTGTAGTTGTTGTTTTTTATCTTTGTAGTCCCCAGTGCGGCGGGCCGTCTCCTGAGTGTCCCTGCATCTGGAGAACAAGCAACAAGGCAGCGCAGGACAACGCATTCGCTTGGTGGCGAGACTCGACACGAGCCGCTGTGGTTCAGCGTCAGAATTCTCACACAAACACACACCTGCGTGTCAGCAGCGCAAGAATTTTACTCCCAACAGGGTTCCTTCCTCGCACTTCCTATGAGCGCGCTCGCTGTTATCCTGACAGAGCCACTGGGTGGCTTATTTTTATTTATATTTTGGAGGTTTCACGTTAAAAAAAAAAACGAGAAATGATGTACTCAATGTAACTGGATGCCCCTTCTTGCATGGGCTCGTTCCGTCCCCCCGCTTACACAGCCGCGACGCAGCGGTACACAGGCGTGAGGAGCATCGGCCGGGCGCTATTGCGCGATGCCGTGCCTACGCCCGTGCGCCTACGCAGACTGGCTGATGGGGAGGGAGACGAGGCCAAGGCGGTGCTGTCCACATCGGGTGCGGTCCGTTTAAAGACGGCGACCACGGCGGGAGCCCTTGCGGCGGGTGGAGTCGGTCGGGATGGGGGTGACGTCCTCGATGCGGCCAATCTTCATGCCAGCACGGGCGAGGGCGCGGAGGGCGGCCTGAGCGCCGGAGCCGGGGCTCTTGGTGCCGACACCACCGGTGGCGCGCATCTTGATGTGGAGGGCGTTGATGCCGCAGGCCTGGCAGCGGGCAGCAACCTGGCCGGCCGCGGTCATGGCCGCGTACGGGGAAGACTCATCGCGATCGGCCTTGACGATCATACCGCCGGTGACCTTGACGTAGGTTTCGCGGCCGGACATGTCCGTGGCGTGGATGAAGGTGTCGTTGAAGGAGGCGTAGATGTGAGCCACGCCGTAGACGAGGTCGCCCTTCTTGACGTTGGGGCCGTAGGTCTTGACTTCCTGCTTCTTGGACATTGCTGAGGTGGCGTGAAGTAGGCTACACGGAGAAAAAAAAGGGGCAACAGTGGGCGAACAAAGCAGAGGCAAGGTGATGAGTATTTAAACGGAAGACAATACGAACATGATATAACAAATAAAGACAGGTGGAAGGTTAAGGAGCGGGAGAGAGGAGAAGTGCGAAGGGGAGAGGGGGGGGGGGGATTACATGAGTATCTTCTTAACATCGCTGGATGAATGCAAATGGAAACACAGCTCACCCCTAACAATACTGCCAGTGTTCGTAGCGTGTGGGTTCCACACACGCTGCGTCTACTGAACACTAAGGAGACTTGCTCTGCGCAGGATAAGCAAATGTGTGCTCCAGTGACACCCAGGCGGTCGCACTTATACCCACAGCGTTTATTATCCATTCATTTTATTTGTTCATTTCGGTCGGTGGCACGAGCGCCACAGCGCTATATTACATACAGAACGGCCAAAGAAAAGGGGGTGTGGTCGAGGATGGAAAGGCACATCGCCAGTCCTTCAGCGGCACACCTCTCAGAGAACACCAAACACGAGGACAGAGAGAGAGAGAGAGACGGAGAAAGGGGGGCGTAAAGGTGGGTGTCATATTGTACCTCTCCACAACACCAACACCACCAGAAGAAGCTGACTCACAAGTGGAAGAGGGAGGATCGGAGGGGTGAGGTCTGCACGTCGATGGAAGTGGTACTCAACCCCTACAGTCCCCTTCCCCCCCCCCTCCCTTTCCACGCACACGCACGGGCTTTTCAGGCATCTGCTTCTCCCTCTCCTCCTCTCCCTTCGATCATGACGTTACTCCCAGTAGAGGCCGAACACTACAACGGAGACGTGCATCGTCTCGTTCGAGTACGTGCACGTTGCGTAGTTGTCCGTCACCGGGTCCCAGAGGGACTTGGAGCTTACCCGCATGCCCTGGTCGCCCGCCTCCGTCACGGCAATGTGCGTCACAAGCTTGTAGCGCTCGTAGCCAAGACGCACGATGCGCTGCTGGATCTCGTTGCCAAGGTCGCGGATCAGCGGCTGCGCCTCCTCGAAGACGTAGCGGCGGCCCTGCCCGATCATCTCGTCGCACACCTCCCGCACCACCTTCTCAACCTCGCTCTTCGAGAACTTGCTGCCCGGCGCGGGGAGCGTCACGGCCTCACGGGCGTACTCCGTCATGGCTGCGTATAGGAATGAGTAGGGATGCAATACTATGGTATGCAAAAGGGAAAAAAATACAAAGAGGAAAAGACTTGGCAGGCGCCTCTCTTCTCCACAGCTGTCTAGAAAAAAAGGGGAAGTGCGGGCCTGAGCTGGCTTGTCCTGATGGCGCCTCTTCGCTTGTATACCGGGATTCTTTTTCTTATTGGTTGCGATGCGGCGCGAGTGAGTGGGTGGAAGAAAATAAAAGCGGCTGCTTCGCGCGTCGGCGTGGGAACAAAAAGAAAAGAGGACAATCGGGGGGATACGATAGCCAGGGGAAAGTGGAGAGGGAGAGAGGGGAGGAGAGAGAACAGGCAAGTCGCAATGCGGGACATACTCATCTACAACAACACCGCAACAGTACCCTCCGCATGGCCACAACGACAGGCGTGAAAGGTGTGTACCATCCCCGGATCGCCGTCAATACGGCATTTATCCATCACTAGGCGGCAGACATTCTACTCACACATGCGCCTGCCACTACACCTCTCAAGAAGATGAATCATGCCGTCGACATCAGGTTCTGTCAGTATGAATACATACAGCACGGCAGTATATACTCTTTGCGCATGTATGTGTGTGTGCGTGTGTGTGTGATCGTGCTTTAGTACGATGGTTTTATTTTTAATACGTCAAAAATAAATGCGTCCTTTTTCCTCTCTTTTTCGTTATATATATGCAGAAGGGAGGATTGTTAGTTAATCGTTGACACGGAATATTTGCTTCATATTTCTCCTCTGCCATTCACAACAACGGCCGTGCCGCCGTCAGCATATGAGTAGGTATGCGTGTGTGTGTGTGTGTGTGGGCTACCACGGAATCGACTTGAAATCCTTATAGAAGTGTCCGTAGACGCGGCTATCGGTGTAGATCAGGTCGAGGCACCGCGCGGCCGCGTCGACCTCGTCGAGTGGGCAGAGCAGGAACTGGTCCGCCCGGCGCTCCTTCTTCAGCTTCGGGGACTCGTCGGTGATCCACCCCGTATCGACCGAGTTCATGTAGATGCCGTCCTGCGCGTAGTCCTCAGCGCTCGTGCGGGTCATCATGTTGAGCGCCGCCTTGGCCATGTTCGTGTGCGGATGAGTGGTCTGCTTGTAACGGTAGAACTGGCCCTCCATCGCCGAAACGTTGATCACGAAACGCGCCTCATTTGGCACCGCGTCGCCATCGCGGTTCGTCAGGCACGGTTTGAGCTTGCTGTTCAGGATGAACGGGGCGAGGGCGTTGATGGCCATCACCTCCGCCGCCTCGCTGCCCTGGACCTCCGCCAGCTTCATCACCCACGAGTTGGTCGTGCGGTGGTCGCTCTCCTCCGCCTGCGTGTCGTAGCGGTCAAACACCAGCGTCGTGCTGCCGGGGCCAGACGCCTCCACGAGGCCCGTCGGCGCCGTGGCCGGCTGCTGCTTGAGAGTCACCTGCGCGGCTGCCTTATCGCCCGCAGCCTCCTCCGTCGCCTTCTTGTGGCTTTGCTGCTGCTGCTGCTGCCCCTCCTCCTCCTCCTCGTTGTCGTCACCGTCGGCGGCCAGGAACGGTTGGGCGGTGGGCTGGTGCTCAATGGAGAGGGCCTTGCCGACGGTGACGGCGGTGTGGTTGAGGAAAAAGCTGTGCCACTCGTCGGCGGTGCTGTCCTGCTGGATGGCGGCGCGCAGCTCCGGGGCAGGGTCAATCTCGATGCGGCGCAGGTGCTCCGTGTACTGCGGCGTCCGCGCGATGGTCTGGGCAGCGTTGTTCACAATCGCAAAGACCTTGGGGAAGTGTTGCCGGACAAAACCACAGAACTGCGTCACGACCCACAGGTCGCGCAGGTCGAGGGAGTAGAGGTGCAGGCGGTCCTTCCACTCGTCGTAGTCAGTCTCCTGACGGAAGCGCGCCACCGCCTCGTGCGCGAAGCGCGTCGTCCCCAGCACGATCGCCCCGCAGCGCAGCAGCGACAGCGCCATCGCAAAGCCAATCTTGATGCGGCAGCCGGTGAGCAGCACCACCTTGCCCCGCAGATCGCGCGCGACGAGGCGCTTGTTGTAGTTGAACTCGCTGCACAAGTGGCACATGCTGTAGTAGTACGGGTGCAGCCGCTCAAAGCGCACCTTGCAGATGTAGCAGGCGCGCGAGCTGGTGAGCTGGAGGCCGTCACCGTCGTGGTGCGCCGTCGCGTAGACCTGCAGATCGTCAAAGACGCTCCACACGTCCGGCTCCTGCGAGTCGGAGGTCGGCGCGACGCGATCCACCACCACCGGCGACGCCCCAAAGGCGCGGAGCCGCGGACTGCGGTACAGTGAGCGGGCCAGGAAGAGGTTCAGGGTGCACTCCGCACACGCTGCCGCCACCTCCTTCGACACCGGCACCGTGGCGCTGCCGCTGGAGCACCAGAAGGTCTCGCAGCCGGCTGCCCCGTCCAGCAGTGTCTGCTCAATGGCGTCAAGAATGGCCTCCGCCGTTTCACCGGTGCGGACGGCGATGCGCTCGTAGGCAGCCGCGGCTGCCCCGTCGATCGCGGCCTCCGTGGCGGTGCCTGTCTGCCCACCGGCCTGGGCGACGAGGGCCCTCAGGGCGGCAACGCTAGTGCATGCGTCCATCGCCTCGTGGAACTGCGCGTGGGCGTCCTTGGGCGGGTTCGCTGGGTCGACCACGGCCACCCACTCCCCACCCGCACCGCGGCGCGCGGCCTCGGTGAGCGGCACGACGCTCCTCGCCGCGTCCTCCGCCTTGGCCTTCTTTGCCTCGGGGGCGTTGTCGCCGCCGCGCAGACGAGCCGCCTCCCGGGCGAGCTGCAGCTTGTAGCCGCGAGCGTAGTACAGCCGCTCCCTGGCGGTGAGGCCCGGCGGGACGGGGCCGACGAACAGCGGCGGGGGCATCTGCGACCCAAAGACGTGGGGGACGTAGCGGTACGCCTGAGCCGCAAGCTGCGAGGCCGCCGCCCAGTCAACAGCCGGCGACTGCGCCGCCGTGCCGCTGCCCTCCTCCTCCTTCTTCTCCCTCTTCTTGTCATTGGCCTTTGCGTCCGCCGGCGCGCGGTCAGCCGTCGGGGAGGCAGGCGCCGAGGCGCCACCCGTCACGAGAACCGGCTCCTCACCGGCGGCCTCCTCCGCTGCCGCCGCCGTGGTCGGGTACGTCGACTCGAAGTGCTCCCTCCCCGCCAAGCACCGCTCCAGCCGCAGAACATTCTCGAAGGCCCCCACCAGCCGCAGCGTGCCCTTGTCCTCGGCGGACAGACTATCATCAGCGGTCGCACCTTCCTTCCTGGTGGCCGCCACGCCCGCGCTGCCTTCCTCCGGGGCGTCGCGCAGCAGCAGCGGGGAGGCCGCGGCGTCGTCCTGCAGCATCAGCGCACTCAGCGCGTCCTCGCGCTCGCGCTTCATTAGGGTGAGGCCGATGGCTGACACCGTCTGGCTGCGGATATACTTCTTCCGCCGGCTCTTCTCCTCGCTCATGATGGTCTTGTACACCTCGCGGAACTCGCGCTTCTTCTGGCGGCAGCGCGTGATCATCGTGTAGAGGCGGCTGTCGCTGAGGTAGGGGTCGCCAATGAAGAGGGCCGGGTTCAGGAACAGGGTGCGCACCACCTTGCTCGCGCTCCGCAGTTCCTCCAGCGTGAAGCCCCACTTGCCCTCGCGCTCGTCGAGGGGAAGCTCGGCGTCGTACTCGTCGCTTTGCAGCAGCGGCGGCAGCTCTGTCATGTCCTCCATGTCCGCCCCGTCGCCCTCCTCCGGCCGAGGAGTGTTGGGCTTCTCAGCGCTCATCTCCCTCTCGCTCCCAATGGGGCAAAAGCGGGGACGGGTCCTGGAGAGCTCGAACCTAGTGAATGGGTGTGGTAAGATGGGTGTATCCGCCTTTCTATCTAGTCAGAAAGACAAGTACAGGATGGTGGATCTACGATTGGTGAAAATGACAGAGTGGGGGGAGGGTGGGAGGGAAAGGATACTCTCTTCAACGGACACTGGTGAACTCTTTGGTCATAATGGTCGCCCGTAGTAACATCAAAAAGGACGGAGGGGAGGGGGAGGGCGGCGCATTGAGGTTTCCAACGGCCATGCACGCCTTTCCCCTGGCCCCCTCAGCAGAAGCACTATCCTCCGATACACCCGCATAGGTGCGCCAGAATAGATGCGTTGAGTTCACATTCAATTCGAAAAAAATAATAAGACTCACAGCATCTTCTCCCGCAGGAGGTCTGGCAATGCTCCCTACGTGTACTGCTAGGCAACAGTGCCTCCTCCACAACACCAAAAGGGAGGAGAGACTCGCTTTTACTTTATGAAGCCCCAGATCAACGCTTCGTCGCGTGGTTCTTGTAGTTGTTGATGTTTTTTTTTTTGCGTTGGGTTACGATTATAAATTGTGAGAAGAAAAACGACACAACAACAAAAGAAATGGGCACCATTCGGGGA
>AUXJ01007017.1:0-14490 GCA_000482205.1 Herpetomonas muscarum
GAGAAGGTATGCGAACATCCGATCACAAACGTTTACGCGAGCTGGAGGACGGAATCATCCCAGTAGGGTGCCGGCCCTGCGAGATCCGCGGCAGAGTCCCTGGGTGCGTGCTGCCAGACAAAGGACTAGGGGAAACACCCGAGGGGTTGCGGAGGTTCTTCCGTCGCGAAGGGGCAGTCGGGGGAACATTGATGGGCGCGCCGCTATTGAGGTCCCGCCCGCCCCCCGCGGATGGTCCCTTGCGGCTTGAGATTGAGGCGCTGTTTGCCGACGACTCTGGTGCGTCCTTGTCGCGGTCGCCTTTCAGCATGTCCCGCAGCTTCGCCCTGCGCTCGGCCTTGTCGCACTCCTTTGCCAAGTCCAACATTGCCTGCTCAGCCTTCTCCAGCCGCTGGTCTTGCTGCTCAGCCTCTTCCATCCGGCGGGGATGCATGCGGCGCTCCTTCTCCGCACGCGACATGGTTGACTTGCTCTCCTGCGCCGCCGCGCGTACCTCCTCATCGGGGTCCATCAACAACCTCTGCAACATGTTGTTGAACTCCTCCTCGACGGCCCCGGAGCTGCCTGCACGCAGGCCCTTGGACAGCGCCGGCAGCGTACGAGCAAGGTGGACGCGCACTGACGGGACCGCGTCCCGCTGCAGTTCAAAGCAGCTCTCCATCATCCGCTCCCGCACACACCGACGGGAGAACTGCCGACACGCCTCGCGCACGAAACGCAGGTACGACTGGCGGTGATAGCACGAGGTGCTGTGAGCGAACTCGTTGTTAAGGCGACTGAGCAGCTGCACGCGTGTGGCCGCGGCGGTGATGCACTTCAGGATGACGACAATGACCACGGCACAGTCGTCCTTCAGCGCCACTGCGCCATCTTTCAAGGCAGCGAGGACGAGTGGCGCAAAGCTGTCAGCGACAGTAGCCTCATCGAAGCACTGAATGTAGCGGCTAATGAGACGGGTGAAGTTGCGCAACTCCCGCCAGTTGCTCTTGCAGCTGGGGATCTGCTCGAGGATGATGTCGGCCACGTTGCGGAAGAAGGCGCGCTTCTGCATCGTACCGCTGATGTGACGCACAAAACACTCCATCAGAGGGTGGATGTTCTTGAAAAAGACGGTGCGCACGCTCCGGTCGCGGTCGCGAAGGAGGGCTAGAAACGGCTTCTCTAGATATGCGGCGGCCTGGTCGCCGAGGAGGGGGACCATCTCGTGTAGCCCCGCAGCCACACTACGGCGCACTTGGACGTCTGCATCGCTAGCCAGGGTGTTGAGGCACGGCGACAAGTAGGAGTGGAACACCGAGAGCGGTAGCGACGCGGTCACGGCAGGAAAGTTAAACGCGCAATTGCGACGCGCTTCATCGTCGCTCAGCAGTACGGCTGTCTCGAAGAAGCGGGCGAATAGCACCACATCCTCTTCAGAGGTGATGTCGCCTTTGATCTTATCCAGAAGTCGGCCGTACTCGACGATGAGGAGGCTGGTCACCTCGCTAGGCGAACTGGACACGTAGGACTTGATGATGGGGTACAGCTTCTCCTTCCGATACTCTGGGCCGAAAAATTCCACCAGGTCCAGCACGCACGAAAAGGCCGCTCGCGAGACTGCGCGGTCCTCGTCGTTGAGTAGCTCGAACAAGTCCGGCGAAATCTTTTGTTTCGCTGTGTCGACGCCAAGTGAGCGCGCAATCGAACCGAGCTGCTGGCACATACACTGCCGCACGCCGACATTGGTGTCCTGGCAAAGCGCGAGCGCCCGGGGCAGGATGCACTCCTCAACCTTCTCCTTTGTCATGAACTCGCACAGGCCGCCAAGTAACCGACAGCTCAGCTCGCGCTGATCCTGCGGTTGGGCGTGCTCGCTCTTGGTAAGTGCGAGCGGTATCATGTCTCGCTCAAGCTGCTCTGCGTTCGAGCAGCTGATCAGGCCGAGGAGCAGCTTCCCCCACGCTACACGTACCTCAGCTGTCTTAACAGTTAACATCGTTTGCGTGATCTCAAACAGGTCGCCGGCTGTCTGGCTGCTTAGGATGCCCATGAGGCCGAGGAGGTCCTCAGGGGCCTTGCACTGCAGTTCTGGGTCCTGTGCCCACATAGAGTCGAGGAGGATGCTGAGCAACTTCGCAATCCGCTTCTGAGAAAGATCAACCAGGCTATCACGCATGTGAGAGAAGAAGGACACCTTCTGGGCCGTGCTGCCGTTTTCCATCAGGTACGTAACCGAGTCCTCGAGGGACAGGTTCTCGTTCTCCATGTATCGCTGCACCGCCTCCGCCTGCTCTAAAGCCGCATTGAGTGCCTTCAGGTTCTCCGCCCCAGGTACCTCCCGTACCAGCGCGGTCGGATCATCGGGAAGGGTCGTTGACGGCATGAACGGCGTGCTAGAGTGGCTGCCGACCGAAGCGCTGGTGGAGCTGTGCGTCGGTGGATGGGGTGGACTCGCGCCTGCCTTCCCCCGACTGTTACTTAGCTTATTAGAGGGGGACTTGTTGTTGCGCGACTCCTCCATCAGCTGCTGGCGGAGCTCAAAGGGAGACCGGTAGTCCATTGCTGCAGCTTTCGATACTGGACTCTGTTCTCCACACAACCAGTGGTGGGATGCAGCGGTACCTCCTCAGAGGCACACGCCGAGTGCAGCGCCGCGGGCGCGGGTGTGCGGCGTTGAAGCCAAGAAACAAAAATAGGGCGGTAGTCGTGGGAATGAATATCACAAACAATTGCCACCCGCAGACGCAGACACACGCACACACACACGGAGGTCTGCTTACACAAACCACAGAAAGTATTTTGGATATATACTGATTAAATGCGTTCTGCACTGTACACTGCTTTACGTCTTTCCTAGTGATAGTACATATGTATTATTTTTCAATGTAAAAGGGAGGTTGACAGCAATCGGTATCGCAAAGGTACAAGGCAGAGACAACAATATGAGGAGGGGAGTGAGGATAAGAAACGTACAGTAGGATAGGCTCATTAACACATATTCACATGTATAGTGGTTGGTGTTGTTGTAGTTTAGGTGATGAGCATGCGACGTCGATGAGTGTAGGTCTGTTAGCGTACAGGGAGCATCACTACAAAAAAGTGGATTTGCTTATTATGGGTTCCAGTTTTTAAACGTTTCATAAGGTGGTTATATATTACAGATTTCGCGCTGATTTAGAGACCTGCTGTACCCCCGTCCCAGAGGCACTTACATGGTGTCAAAGCCGTACGTCGCCCGCTGCATGAGGGCAGCAGACTCGAAAAGCGCACCCCCTACCGCGGCAGCAGATGGCAGCGGCAGCGGTCGGTCCGCCAACATCTCGCCGCTGCTACCCACGTCGGCATCGCTGAGACACTGCTCAAGGACCTTCCGCAGCGCATACCGCAGCGCCGCGGGGGCACAGCCCTCGGCTGCCCTGACGATTGGTGCCGCACGCGCAAACTTCTCCTCTGCGCTCCCCTCAAAAGACTGGAAAAAGTGCACGCACATGGCAGACGCCGCAGCTTCCGTCAGCGGTGGCACGAAGAGGAGCGTTTCCAAGCGACCCTGTCGCAGAAGAGCGCTGTCAATGACCTGGGGGGCGTTCGTCGTTCCGATGGTGAGGACACCCGAGTTATCGGTGACGCCATCCAACTCGCACAGCAGGCCAGCCAGCATGCGCTTGTTGACATTCACGCCTCCGCGTGCCCCACTGGCATCCTCGCCGCCTGCCATCGACCCGCGCGTCTGCGCAATGACGTCGATGTCATCCAAAATGACGACGGAAGGGGCCTGGGCGCGGGCGCGGTGGTACACCTGACGCAGCTTCTCCTCACTCTCTCCGAGGTACTTTGAAAACAAAGATGTACACTTCACAAAGAAAAACGACAGCGTCGGAAACGCCGCGGCGAGCTTACGCGGCAGAGCGCTTTTGCCGCACCCGGAGGGGCCGTGGAGAAGCACGCCAGAGGTGCCCTGCAACGACGTAAGAAGCTTCCCCGCGCCGCTGGCAGCAGAATCGCTTGCCTTGTCGCGAGATAGCGCCCGACGCGCTGATGCGAAGACAGATACAAGCATGTGCGCACGGCCGTAGACTTCATCCAGTCCGAACAAAGTCGGCAGTGTTGTAGCTTGTTCCGCCGCCTCTGCCGTGGCCGACGCGCCGTCCTCCAGCAAGCGCAGGTACCGACCCATACCGCGGCCGTTTGCAGTTTGCATACCTTTCTCTTGAATCCCTGTCGTCGATGCACACTGCAGCATCATACAGGCGGAGAGCAGCAGGCTGCCGTAGGTTGACGAGGGTGTCACCGCTTCGGCGCCGTCGGCCAATGAGTGAAATGCATTCCCTCCGTCAGCACCAAAGCCCACCTCAAGCACCCTCCGTGCTGCAGCTTCGTCCAAAGGGGGTAATGGGTACACTAGAGGCTTTCGTAGCTCCAGCAAAAGCGTCGGCAGAGCATTCACACTCCTCGCGCTGGCGACCAGCACACAACCAGGACTATCAAGCAACGTCGCCATGACCGTCCGTAGTAGAGCGCCTTCCCGACCAACCTGACACAGCTGCCAGAGTGCGTCCAGGCTGTCCACAACCAACACGGTGCCCGCGGAAAACTGCAGTCTCCCGTCACAGGAGCCGCCAGACGTTAGCGCGCGGAACCCGTCGCTCCCACGCTTCAGGGCAGTATAGTTTAGCCATTCATAGCGCATCTCGGTGCTGTTCAGGTGGTCCTTTCCATCCGAAAGTGCGTCTACAAAGCTGCCCAGAGCACGGCACTGCTCCCCGCTGGTAGCGAGCATGCGCTCAAGAGAACGCAAAGTGTGAGTCTTTCCAGACCCCTTTCCTCCCGTTACGAGGAAATGGAAGCTGGTGCGTCTCTCTTCGGTTGCGGCCCTGACAACATCAGCGGTCAGAAGATCACAAAGAGACATCGCGTCACTGCTAGGCACGATCCCGTGCGATTGCGAAGCCGCGCCGTTGCTCACCTATGATTAACTACTGCCTACAAGACATGGTGGAAAGTTGGCGACAGTGAGCAAGGTGAAGTAGGCTGAGAGGTAGGCAAATACACATAATCTGCTTCGCAATGTAAGTGTTCACATCCCGCAGATAAGACAAGGGGGGGGGGCCTTCGAGATAGGGGGTTAGGAGACGGTATATCTCTTTCAGATGTTAGGCACGCATGGTGTGCAATGTACACAGTAAAGGTAGGTATCAGAGAATGTAGGCTCTTCCTTTCTATTATTCAATAAAAGAATATTTGCAGAGACGTGACGTGCAGGTGCGCGCCGTACTGCGTAAAATGCTGGAGGACTGAGAAGGATCGTAAAGCAAGATTATGAAGAAGCGCCGGCGGAGGAAAACAAAACCCCATAACCTACTCGTCATCATCGTCCTCCTCTTCCTCCTCCGTCCGTGGGAAGACGCCGTTCACCTGCAAAGCACGCTCAACACCTTTGACATCGAAGCATCCCTTAAGCTTCCACGCGTCAAGCCCAGTGACCTGCTTCTTCAGCTGCTTGTCCCGGTAGAGGAGGACGCACGGGAGGTGTTTGTCGGGGAAGTTCGGGATAGCCTCTGTCGAAATCATCGAGACGAACTTCACATCGGGGTGGCGCTGTGCGATGCTGCGCATCGCACCTAATAGGGCCTCACAGTCGCTGTCACCGGGCTTGATCAGTAGCCCCACGACAAAATTACTCTCAGAGGCGTCGGTCACTTCCTTCACGTAGTCGGAACCAGGAATGTGGCGCAGCACCCCAAACCGCTCATTCTCCTTCTGCTTTTGCAGCTCCAGTAGTCGCCGACGGCGAATTGCGGCGAGGGCGTCGTCATCGTCGCTCGAGTCTAGAATCGCCGCCTCGTCTCCGTCCCTTCCTTCGGCAAACTCATAGCCGCCCCTCTCCATCTTGTCCGCCACGTGCTCTTCATCCCTGTCGTACGGCTGCAGACACGCATTCTGATTCTTATCCGCCAACTGCTGCGCGAGAATCTGCAGCTCGCTCGTCGCGTACTTGCCAACCTTGTTGCCGTACTTGTATTGGACATCCTCCCACTCTGTCGTCCGGATACGGTTATCGGCAGACCTCTCCATTATATATATATATTACTCGGGAACTACGATTAGTACGTTCGGAGGGTTCGAATTTAAAAAGAAACACTCTTTCCGTCTGTCACGACACGCAGAAGCAAAGGGAGTGGTTTCACGTTGAGTGAGGACCTCCAATGGGATGAGGAAACCAGAAACAGGGGTGCCTGACAATGTTGATTGAAGAAATGGTGGTGGTGACGGCGGATACCTCCACTGATTGCTGAAACCCGCGCCGTGTGGTTCCTTTGTGAATATTCGATCACACGCAGATGCAAGCTAACTCAAGAAACAAAAACACGTGGGGAGAAGTGCGGGTAATATTAGAGATCTGCCATCGATTATCTCCTTGTCTCTGAAGATAAAAGAGAAGTGCATGCGCGAAGCAGTTAATTTATGACTGTGCCATAGCAATTGACTGGCGTAGTGTCGTGGAGTTCGTCCCTGAGAGGACGCATATACGTAGTCACCGAAGCGATGCGGTTTCTTCTTTGACGCGCACGTTTATTTTATTTTTCGTTTACAGTGAGGGGGGAGAGAGGGAGAGAGGCCGTACAAACAGAGTAAATAATGTCCTCCAAGGGAAAATGGAGGGAACAAGATAGTAAATCAAGCAATGTACATACGAGAGGAGAGTCTCTAGATGGGAGACTCGTCAACCAAAAGCATAAATCACAGTCGCAGAAAACGTTGGGGGGAGGAGAACGAGTGAGGGAATAAAATAACATGTTATACTGCTACACACACAGAAGCTCACTCACAATTCTGCTTTACATAGGGGCACTGGGTCGATTCAAGTTCCGCCAGAGAAAGTGCCCGGCCCCGTCTATCGGGGGGCGCCAGGCCTACTTGGGTCCCACAACGGTGTCAAGCGCCGCCCGCTTGATGCTGCTGGTGTTCTGGTGGCCAGGCTGGTGCATGTCGCCGCAAACCATCGTGGACAGGTTCTTGGTGGAGGACCACACAGGGATGGGCCCCGGGAAGCGATCCCGCGCGCCGCGCACGGGTGGGAGCTCGGTGCGGTACACCTGGTTCGCGCAGCGTGCGCACCGACGATTGCAGCAGGTGATGTGGGAGTGCGGGTAGCATGTGTGCGGCTTCTGGATCACACCCACCTGACCGTGCTCGTCAAAGGAAAAATGCAGCCTGTCAACCTCCTCCAGCTCCTTCGCGGACGGCTCGCGCCCCGTAAACCGGCGGAAGGCATCCTTGTAGGCCATCTCGGCAGCAACTACGGCGTCATCGTCCTTTGGCTCCCGGGGAACCGGCTTCTTCGTGAGAGCAGATGCGTACATGCGGACAAAGCACTCATCCTTGCCGCTGAGGTTGTCACGGCTACGGGATTCGACAAACGGCTCCACCTTCCTCTTGGGGCAATCATGGTACGTCGCGTCGTACTGCTTTGTGTACGTAAAGTTGTCTCCAAGCATCATCGTCGACCGCATCGCGCCTCCGCGCGCGTCCGTCTGCGCCGTCTTCTCCGCGCTAAAACGAGACACCGCCGCCGGGTTGCCGCCGCGGCGGTCCGCCGTTTTCTGGTCCTTTGAGACAGTCGACTCGAAGATGGCGGCGGGCAGATCATTATCCGCGTACGTAGGCGGCCGCTTCGGCAGCGCGGAGTTCTCCAAGTCAATCTGCTCCGTGTGCGTCATCAGATCGATCTTGCACGGCTTGCTCAAACGAGCAGTCTCCAGCTGATCCTGCAGGGTAGTCATGATGTCAAGTTCCAACTTGTGCCCTGCGTGAATGTGTAGATCAAGGAAGGGGGGGAGGGGAGAGGATTCTAATTACGTGTTTTTTCTTGTGTAGGAGAGTCAGCTTCGCCCACAATGATTCGTAGTCGCTATTTACACGGACCGGTGGATAGCTGCTAAAAGGTTGATCCTTTCTACGCTTCCTTCCTTTATTTATTTATGACGTATTACTGTGACTACTTGTGAGCAATAGAAGATGAAGAGTGTATCGTATAGCAAGGACATAAGCCCACCACAACACATTGCACCCATGCATATAAAGACTCTCACATTGCATTATAGTACAGCCAAGAAGCTGCACCAGTGCTACCGTACTACACTACGAAAATGTAGGGATAGCGACACAGCATCAAGCTGAGGGGTAAGGTGGGGGGGGGGGGGGTAGTTTGTGTATATGCGGGAGGAGGAACACTTTGAGATGGTGGCATATGGATATAGGTGGAACGAATGAAAGCGACAAAACACAGTAAACCGTTCGGTAGAGTATCTGGGGGAGTGGCCACGGACAAAACAACGAGGAGTGATACGGTCGCCATACCAGAGAAAGGGGGAAATGAACGGGAGACAGCCGTCCTACAGAGAGTGGGTATCGCGCGAGCGTGCATCGTTTTTGCTGAGAAACAAAAACTACTCTTTTTGTAAGGAAGAAAATAGTAATTGTGGTAGCACTAGCATGCTAGACTGGACTAACTAGTAATGTATATATATATATATAGGGAGAGAGATAGTTATGGACGGGAGGGGGGAGGGGAGAAACGAAAGCCGGCGACAGCCTGAAAAGGATGTAGTTTGGGGAGGACGGGCCTCATCACTGTTCGAAGTCAGACCGTCACCCAGCGTCTTTTGGGCATCAAAGCGCACTTACCGGGAGACATCGCCAACAGAGAGCCGACGCGTCGACCTCGTCTTCGCGTTGGCGGCGATGAGCAGCTCCCTCGAGGCGATGCAGGCACTGAGGAGGCCGAGAGCGGCATTGTTCGCAACGCCCAAATCAACGCTACAGACATTGCCGAGGCAAGACACCATATCGCAGGTGTTGCGGGTAAGAAGCAGGTAGCGGGCGGTGCGATCGGCGATACTCTTGTCGTACGTCAGATCGTACACGTCAAGCAGTACTGCGGCAACGTATCCCCAGAACAGGGAAGCGCGGGCGGTGATGTTAAGCTGCTTCAGAACGGCGTTGTTCTTCTGGAAAAAGTGGCCCACAAAAACGACGTTGTCAAGAAGGCTGAAGATGCCATCAAAGAGGACGCGCAGGATGTAGATCACATCGCGGGGCTGAACGACCTTCTTCTCCAGAGCCTCGGAGAGCTTCTTGACGTTCGACAGCCAGGATAGTAGACGCATCAGAGAGCGGCACTCCGACATCGTAGCGCTCGACTTGAGGTAGCTAGGGTTGCCGCTCTGGATGCCAAGGAGCTTCAGGAAACACCCCGCGCCCTTGATGAGCTTGTCCCTGGAGTCATTGGAGGCCAGCCACGAGGCAATCACATCAGAATGTCCGATAGGGGCCATATTAAAACCGTCGGTGTTCGGTACAGAGCCGGTGGAAGAAGAGGAAAGGCGTTTAATAAAAATTGTCGACGTAGGTTCGTTAGTGCTCTTTGAATGTTGCTGTTGTTGTTGTTTTTGCAGGGGAGGGGGGTAGGTGGGCTTGGTAGAAGGTCGAGAGGAGAAAAAGCTGGAGAAGAGAGAAAGCCACGGAAAAGGATGCGCTATGAGGTTCAGCCCGAGCGAGTCAGCAGAGTAGTGGAGTACGAATAGGAACAGAAGAAACAGTGGGCTTTCATACAACGATTGATTGGAACATCAGTGAAACTTAACAGAGCGATCCGCGTGACAGTGACTGCCTGGCGCGGATTAGACGACAAGGACATGGGTACAGTACGACGCGAAAGGAGAACCTGCCTCATCCCTGTCTCCGAGGGATAAGGAGAGAGCACCGCGAGCCCCTTCCTCGCCATGGGTGTATAGCCTCTCAAACCAAGGAGAGCTGGAAGCCAGCAGCTGCTCCCTACAGCAGGGCGGTATCTGCGCGTGCGTAACAGGGGGGAGGGGGCCAGAAATGCACATCATATTGTTATACTTATTTTTTGGAAAGGAATTTCTATTTCCGTGAAAAAAGGTGTATTGACAGTTATCATTACGTTATAATAGGATATGAGATAGGGGACATCTTGTATTTTTTTTTTACCTGCTGCCCAGCAAATGCGGTGGCGGGGGTATGGTTTTTCTTGTTTTTATTGCCTTTCCAGCGCCCCCACTTGCCCAGGCACCGCTTAACGGCGCTGGCGCGTCGCGTCGTCCTTGACGCTCTGCAGGTCGGTGTTGGACGGGTCTAGCTTGAGCCCCTGCGTCGCCGTCTCAATCGCCTCCTCGAAGCGCTTAAGACCCACCTCCGTGGCGCTCTTCCGCACGTACCCGCGCGGCCACTGAGGGGCCAGCGCGATGCAGCGGCAGGCATCCCAGTAGGCGCCCATGTAATGCTTCTGGTTGAAGTAGCACGCGGCACGGTTGCTGAAGTACACGTGGTTGGTGTTGTCGAGGCGGATGGACAGCGTGTAGAACTTGGCCGCCTTCACATTCTCGCCCTGGCCAAAGACCTTGTTGCCCTGCTCCTTGAAGCGCACCGCCTCATCCTTGCGCTTGTCCTTGGGCGTCTGCGCCTTCTTGAGCTCCCTCTCCGCGGGGGCGCTCTTGATACGCTGGGCGACGGCGATGGGGGTCTCGCCCTCCTTGTTCGCGGCGGTCTGATCAGCGCCGCAGCTGCAGAGCAGGCGCACGCACTCCGTATTGGCGTGCTCGACGGCGATGTGGAGGGCGGTAGTGCCGTCCTCCGGGATGCAGTTGTTGGGGTTAGTACCGTGCTCTAGCAGGAACTCCACCACCTCAGTCTTCTTCATGAAAAGTGCCGTGAGCAGCGCCGTGCCGCCGTGCGTGTCCACAGTGTCGATGGGGATCTTGTACTTGTACAGAACGGTCCCGACGACGTTGACGTCGCCTGAGTGACAGGCCCAGTGAAGGAGGCTCCCCGACTCGCTCGCGGGAAAAACAGTCTTGCCGCCCAGCTCGACCAGAAGCTGCAGGCAGTCAAGGTACCCCATCGCCGCGGCGTGGTGGACGGCGGTGCTGCCGCTGGGAGCCGCCTTGTTGATGTCCGCGCCGGCCTGAACAAGCACGCGGATGGCCTCGAGCTGACGCCCCTTGACAGCCATCACTAGCGGGGCATTCCTGTCGTAGTTCTCGAGATCGAGGTTGGGCTTGTGCTCAATAAGCATATGAAGCATGGGGAGGTCGCCGTTGAAGGCAGCAAAGTGGAGGGCACCATAGCCACCAGCCTCAACCTCGTTAAGGAGCTCCGGCTTCGCCTTGAGGAGATCCGACACGCGAGCCACCTCCTTCGCGCGGGCAGCGCGGAGGTACTCCTCAACCTCCGGGGTGATGCGAGTGCCGTCGTCCATGGGTATAAGTGGAGAGTGTGAAAATTGAGTAGAGCGACGCTAGTATAAGACAAGGAATGCGTCCAGCCTAATCGGAAAAAAAGTGTCTGTGAATCTACGTACAGTAGGGAGTGCAGAGCTGACTGTCCATTATTAGGTAGAAGTTTTAGAAGGTGATACCAAGACGTGAAAAGGAGCAGAAGAAAGAGTACGTGCGTGGAAGTTGCCGTTAGTTACAGAAGGGTGAAATGGCGGAGGAACCCAAAATGAACAACACGAGAAGCAGATTCAACGTGTACCACACGTTCCGCTCAGGGAATGAGGAGGGTTCCAAGAGCATAGTTTTACGCACATAAGCGTAGTATTCGAAGAGCCATCCCACTTCAGTGTCGTCACTAATGGCGTACAAGGCGGCGGGACCGTGGTGTGTGTGCGTACAGGTGTTGGTGTGTATGTGTATGTATGACCCAATTTAGATTGTGGGAAGTTCTCAAAAGAGTGTAGAGGGGAAGTGAAAGAGTGGTAAAAGAATTGTTATTAACTTTAAACAAAAACAGGTGGCAAAAAGAGAGAGAAAATGGGGAAGAGAGAAAACAACAGATACCGGATCGAGAATGAAAACCAACTAGGAGACATATAAATAAGATCAAATGTCTTCCTGACCAGCTAGCGCATTATTTTTTTCCCCTCTCTCGTATCGGCAACGTAGCGGCAAGGTCCAAGCGCGAAACGGCGTACAATAAGCACAACAACTTTAAAACACAATAAGATCACGCGCCGATTCAGTGGGTGCCCATAGATGGGAAACCGAGGAAGATGTAAACAGTAGAAAACAAGATGGTTCTTTGGTAGGGAGCAAGGTGAAACGACAGGAGAAACACGCCAACGCTTCCGTTTTTTTTTAAGCCCAGTGAGAGAGGGAGGGAGGGAGCTGTGGCGCTATGGCGGTCTATTAGTTACGCCCTGGAACTTACGAGAAGGGAGAAATAGTTACGAAACGGATGCGACATCAGGTCGCCTCTATTTAGTCCTCGAGTGTCTGGAAGACGTCAAGTGTCCTGCCGTCTCCACCAGCATACAACACACGTCCGTTCTGGTTCCACGAGACGGCATTGTAATTGTGCGCCATCTTTCCACCCTCCACCCGCGAGGATGTGGGAGCCTGTGTGGAGTTGCTCAAGTCGACCACATGAATACCAGTGAGGGTCGACACGGCACACTTCATGGAGCTGTTGACGCTGAGGCTGAGAACGGCGCTATCCATTTCCCGAACGAGCGGTTGCGTGAGCATGCGGAAGTCCTCAACGACGACGCGGCGGCCAATATCTCCGGTGAAGATGTAGTTGTCGCACATGCTGATGGAAGTTACAGTGTTCACGCGGTTGATGGGCGAACAAACGGACTGTGCGGAACGCACGTCGTAAATCAGCACAGACCGGTCACGGGACCCCGAGACCAACAAGTTCTCCCGGTCGGTGGGAGCATACAAGGCGGTGATGATGTCCGAGTGCCCCCTGTATTCGCGCACAAGCTGGACGTTGTCGTACAGTTGGAGGGAATGGGCCTCGAGAGAGCCACTAGAAGCAGTCAAGCTGACGGCGACGCCGTACCGTAGAGAGTTAGGGAAGCGCAACGCACGCACGCTCGTGATGAAGCGGGCGTCCTTCGGCTCCACAGCGGTACTCTCGGTCCAGCGATGCTCCCGCGGGGTGCAGTTGGCAGCGTAAATGATGACCGCTGGTGGGGTGTTCCCATGACGACTCACGGCACCGACAATAAGCGAATTGCCGCGGTTTGCGATGTCGAGAGAGGCGGCGTAATGGCGGGAGAGGATGATGCTCTCAGTCAACCCACCAGCGGCGTCCCATGTGCCAATATTACCGTCAACGGATGAGGTCACCACCAGTTCACGCATCCCAGTGCCGTGATCGCCACTGTACGCCAGGGAAAGGATCGGGTGCTCGTGGTAAGGACCGTTGCGCACCATGGTAAGCGCGGACTTACTCTCAGACCACCCAAGGGCCTCCATAATGTACTCTACATCGTACAAGAACGCATCGTCCTGCTGGGCACACTCCACAGCAACGCGTACCACACCCAGCTCCTGCTGGTCGCACTTGCGAAAGCCCTCGTGGGCCACCTCGACGAGCTTCCCGAGACAGGTCATGCCGGCGGTGCGAGTGGACTCCAAACGGATCATTTTTGCAACCGTGAAGATCACCGTACGCATGTTTAGGACGTCAGCAGCCGTGAGCGCGGCCAGCGTTTCGGCGTACGGAAGAATCGGCGTGCGGCTGCTGTCGGCCCGCCGTGGGTTTGACAGAAACGTCATGGCACGCTGCACAATACCCTGGCGGGCTCTATCCTTCGCCTGATCAGGGAGGCACGCTACGACAGCTATAAAGGGCTCCACAGACTCGCCCTTCTCCACGCGCTGGGTGCTAAACAGCGCAGCGCTGCACAGAACCTCGATGCAGTCCTCAGCGAACAGGTTCTGGGAAAGCCGCTCCTTCAGCTCACGGCGAATCGCATCGTACTGGCCGTTGCTGATAGCCTCCTGGATACGGGTGGCGAGTGCATCCTTGTCCGTCACCATGCGCGTGGTGACTTTGCCGTTGGGGCTAAGGGCCTCTAGGGCTTGCTGGATGCCAGGGGCGTTTGACAGATCGCTCTCTGATAACTCAACATCTAGTGTGAGGCGCATCTCACCGACAGCTAGCTAGTAAACAAGAGAAAAAATAATAAAGGTGGAAGATCTTTCCAATCCTGAGATGGCTGCACAATCACGATGTCTGTGCCGCGCCTCTTTGGGAGGTTCCCGCTGCAATGTGATGGTGCGTGATACGGAGATGAGTGAGGTACAGGATGGGGTGTCGTAATGAGTAGAGGGATGGTAGCACAGTGACCTTGCGCCTCGCTGTCTAGGTATCGATGGTGGATGGGTGCGTTGGGGAACTTGGAGGTTTAAAAAGCTAACAAACAAAATGTAGGCACCTGCAACGCCGATGCTTACGCGATTGACTTGCCTGAGCACAACAAAGGAGGGAAAGACCGACTATTTTCGGCGTTTTCGACCTTGCAGGGAATAAATTTAAAACATGTAGATACGGAGGGTATGGCTGAGAGTGAACATGTTCTAATGTACAATACGCATGCAATCGTGACGCATGGATGCTTCTCGTTGGGTAGGAAAAAGACACAGAGGGCATTTCGTGTCCAAGGGTTGCGCTGGACCCTCTCTCACTCTCGCC
>AUXJ01007055.1:0-19308 GCA_000482205.1 Herpetomonas muscarum
TATATATATATATATAGATCTGAGTAGAAGGGGGGGGGGGGGGTGACGCCCTGTTAAGAATTAACAATCAGTGTTACAATGTACCAGCAGCACCCTTCGCAGGAAGGATACAAACGAAACAAAAAATCACCGCATGAAAATTTGGGTAATACAAAGCAACAAGAGACCAAGCTGGAGACAAAAAACAAAATACAGCCCGGAGTGAAACAGCAAAAAAACAAACCAGAACAAAAATATAAACGAAGCCAAGCTGCCTTGTCCGCAAACAGCGACCGTGTCCATAGCTACTGGTGGTTGCGTTCTAATTGCCACTGTTGAGGAAAGCCTGGACAGCTTCAACGGACTGCAGCTGCTCCGGCGGGAGATTTGCACCACAAATAGCCGCCGTTTCCTGCAGCTGCTTGTCACTCGTGACAGAAGAAGAAAGGAACTTCATGACTTCGTGGCTGGCATTGGGGAGGAGCCGGCGGCGGAGCTTATCCACGTAGTCGTCGTTTGTCGCGAAGAAGAGGGCCTCAGTCGAGGCGCCAGACTCGTGGATGATAATCTTGTCCGGCCGCGCAAAGATCATATCATTCGCCACCATGTAGCGGTCGTTTTCCCACACAACGGTGACGGTGCGATCGAAGAAGGTCGAGAGGAAGGGCTCCTGGCCAGGCGGGAACATGCCCGGCGCGTCCCTGTTCGGCCTCGGGCTCCACAAGTAGTTGAGTCTGCCGTGCAGGGTCACCAACGCCACGGGCACCTTAACGGGACCCTGCAGCATCACCACATTGTAGCAAGGGTTCAGCACAACCTGCACGGTGACAGACGACGACGCCGCAGCCGCGTAGCTCTTTAGGTACTTGGCACCCATGGCGCTGTCCCTGGCGATAGCGCTGAGGGACTGCACGTCCGCGCTGACGTTGCGCCAGCGGACGCCCTGGCGCACCGCGCTCATCTCTGTGATCATTGCCGTCCGCAGGCCCCTGTCCAGCTCACCGTTCCTGTGAGACTGAGAGAAGGGGATGTTGCGCGGGATGGGGTCGGCGGCGCGGCTGATGCTCACGGCACAGTCCCTACGGTACACCTGGGAAACCTGCTGCTCAATAGCCTGCACCGCGTCCGGCTGCTGCATTGGGAAGATGAGGTTGCTCTCCACAAACTGCGCCAACTGATCCGCAACGGCGCGCTGCTCCGCGCCGGGCGCGGGGGTTACGGGGTTCGGCAGCGACAGCAGATGGCGCTCAACCGGCGCAAAGTCGAGCATCGCGAGAGAAGGCAGTCCGCGAGACAGGTGGCTGCGGTAGTCCCCCCGCTCAGCAATCTTGTTGCCGGAGAGGACCAGCTCGTTCAGTGACGGGTAACGCTTCAGTGGTGCAACGAGCGCGTAGTCGTTGATGTCGTTGCCAGTCGCGGAGATAGCCGTGACGTTCTGGTGGATGCCAGCATCATAGAGGGCGGTGAAGAGAACGCCGGCGCGGGTGATCTGATTGTCGTTGAAGACGAGAATGCGGATGTTGTTCCCAAAACGCTCCGACAGCACCTCCGATAGGGCCTTGCAAAACGACACAGCGTTGAAGTCGACGCTCTTCGCGGCCGACTTGAGGTCCTCGGCGTTGCGCATGTTGGAGAGGTCCAGCGCGCCCGTCTCCGGGTTAAACGCAACCGCGTTCTTCTCAAAAAGAAGGCGCAGCAGCGTTACCATGACAGCGGCGCTGGGGTTCGGCGCATTGCCACCACCACCACCACCACCGCCGCCACCACGGCCGCCGTTGTGTTGGGGCTTGTTACGGTTGCGACCGCCACCGCCGCCACCACCACCGCGACCACCCCCGGGCGCGTCCCTCCGGTCGTTCTGGTAATTCTGGCCGCCGCCTCCCCGGCCACCGCCGCCACCGCCACCGCCGCCGCGGCCACCACGACCGCCCCAGCCACGGCCACCACCACCGCCGCCGCCACCGCTGCGGTTCTTCTTGTACGGTTGGGCCATTGCTTCTGTTCAGTCGGTGCTGTTGGCTATTGTTTTGCTGTCTTCAGCCTTGGGATAAGTATTATGAGGCTGGTAAGGGCGTCTGGGAACAGCGCTATCGTCAAGAACAACCTAGATGAGGGGGGTCTACTTGAACGTATAGCTGTGTTCCTACCGAGTCCGTTGCGCGTAAATGAGGCAGGGACTAGGAGAATACAGTGAAGGGGGAAGTAAAAATACTGTTGAGGGAGTCCTACAGAATAGATACTTTTGCAGACAAACTTTTACGGAAGCGGAAAGGCAAACAAATAGAGCGAGAACAAGAAGAAGCGTAGGTAAGGAAGAACATATTTCAGCGGAGAAGCATTGTAACGGAGGAACGAAACGGATGGCTTCAGTCTCAGAGGCTGGGCCCGCGTCGCGTTGTCGTCATACGTTCCATTAAGAATACTGAGAGATGACCCATCGCTGCAGTACTGCACACAATAGTGCTGGTATTACAACACAAAGGTCACTGAGTGTTCATTGCCATCACTTGTTTCCATTAGCCCGTCCCTCGCACACACTCTCTCTCTTTCCGTGGATGTATGTATGCGTGTGTGAGTAATGGTGTGTGCGTCTTTGGAGTGTAGTGCGATACGAAACCCGACGCGAAACGTCGGTTGTCATGTGAATAAGGCGGATCTTTCGCGAGGAGGGGACTGCCTTTCAGTGAAGGTGCCGTCTTTTTTTTCCCTGCCCACCTGCTCCCGTCACGAGTAACTCGATGGTCACGCACACTACTACTGGTGCCATGCGTGGTCATTTGAGACACTCGTAAATGGGATGGGGGACTGGTACTCCTTTTCTTTGTTTCTTTCATTGTTGGCTAACATTCCACACTGTGGCCATGCGGGAGGCAGCTACGCTGCCGCGGCGGTGGTGGTGGATGCGGCGGCACCTGGGCGAACCCTCTCACTCGCGCCGCCGGTCGCCCCGCGCTTCTGGCGGCGAGCGACTTTGACAAGCATGGCGTCCGTCCACTGGTGATACCGAATGGACCATAGATACTCCTGCAGCGCCGGGTCGACGGCGTACGTGTACGGCAGATACTGGCACCGCATCCACAGCGTCAATATTTTGCCCATCGACATCACTTTGCTCCAGTTGACCGCAGCCTGCCCGTCACTCATGCGTACGGTGACTGTGCGCCCCTTGGAATCCTCCGTACGGAAGAGGACGCCGAGGATTGGGGACAACAGCGGGATCATGGGCCTCTCAAGGTCCTCGGCCGCCCTCGCAGTGACAGAGTTGAGGGACGATGGGCTGTACGCAGCAAAGGGGTCCATCAGCTCCTGCAGTGTCTCGAGCTCCCGCTGCTCCTCCTGGGCCAGCATAGGTTCCCCGTCGTGGGAGTCGCTGTAGCCACGCTCCACCACCTCAACAGCGGCGTGCCTCAAACCACCAAGCACGGCCGAGGCCATCTGGTAGTTCTGGCCCTCATAGAGGCGCCGGCAAATCTCCAGTAGGTGTCGCATCGTCTGCTGCGCGTCCTCCCACGATGATGGGGTCACAATCGCGGCAGCCGTCCAACGCACCAGTCGCGCGTTGAACTCCATGAACTCGTGCAGGTGGTACGCAACCCACCGCCGCATATCCACGTCCGTCCACGCGTTGTGTAGCACCTCCCGTACATGTATAGACGAGAAGAGGCTGAACGACAGGAGACAGAGCTGTTGGGAGAAAGTCTCCGCGTCGACGCCAATGGGGCGGAGAAGCTCCGGCAGAGGTCCTGCGGACGGGGTCGTCCCAGCATGGCCGTCCGCATCTGCGGCACCAACAGCCCCGCCGACGTCGCCGGTGTGTCGATGTGCATGCCGCCTCCCGCCACCATGACCGTAGCCCCGCCGGGGAGCCCCAATCTCCTCCCCGGCGGCCCCCATCGCGTAGCTCTGACTGTCACTTGCGTTGTCGCTGTCGCTGCTGCCTTCCCCATACGCGACTGCACCAACCCCACCACCCCGCACACCTGCCGCGTTGGCGGAGCCGGCTCGGCCGAACAGGCCATGAGGGGATCCGCCCCGCCCAGTGGTTGCGCGGGCAGCAGCAGCAGCAGCCTGAGAGCGCCTGGTTACCGCTGCTGCTGTGTACATTGTACCGAGTCGGCGGCGGTTCGTGCCTTGGTCCACCACCGCGTAATCGCTCACCCACTGTGCGCTTTCCGAATCCTGCGGGTGCTGCTGTTGTTCCGTCGCAGAAGTGGTTAGTGGTGCAGGTGGCCCGGCGGCCATCTCAGCGACGTGGCTGCGGCTTCGTGCTGTGGCGCGGTGGTGTCCAAAGGCTGGGGACATGGGCGACAACATCTCCGTCGGGGCTGTTGTGTCCAGCCCTGAGGCGGCAAACTCCGGCAAAACTCGTACTAGGCGGTAGTGCCGTGTAAAGATGTGGCGAACAAGCAGCGACAACTCGAGCAACGCTCTTGTCGTGTCAGCATCAAAGGGCGGTGGGGGTGGACGGGCTTGATTCCGCCACGCTGCAGCGGCGGCGGCGGCCGCCTCAACACCCGAAGCAGCCCCGCCAAGCTTTGCGACACTTGCCATGAAGACAGAGCTCTCCGACGGGCTGAGGGAGGTGCCGCTTGCCTGAGTGCCAACAGGAACCGTCGTTGCGCGCCGCCTCCCTCGTCCTGCAGCAGAGGCCACTCCTCCTGCTATTGAGGCTGTGGCTGCCCCTCTGCCCCCGATCGCTGACGCTGAACCAGTGGCTGGTAGCATCACCGCAGCGGTCATTCGCCGCTTGTCGTAGACGCCTTCGCTACACGCCCAACGATCTGAGATGCTGCCGCTATTACCCTCTTCCACCGTCCCCTTGACACCTCCACCGCCTTGCGACGTGGTCGGGAACGATGGAGAAGAGTGTGCGGGCGGGGGTCGCCCCCCTGCGGCGGCACCACCTACCTCTCCCAGTCCGCGCCCGTCCCAGTCGGTCGTGCGGGTGCCGTAGACACCACTGCTGCTGTTGCTGGGAACGGGCTGCTGCTGGGACTGCTGGAACCCTGCCTGCGGACCGGCCCCGTCGCCGCCCCCGTCTGGGAGCAGCGTTGCGAGCGGGTTGGTGAACCCACAGCTCTCGATGAAACACGCGATGCGCTGCAGAACAGCCTGGTTGAGGTCAACCTTGTGGCACTGACAGTATGCGTTCATGCAGTGGAGGATGCGCCGGAGGAGGAAGGGGGGCCGCGACTCATCCTCCACCTGTCCTGGCGTAGCCGACCACTGGCGAATGCTGCGGAAGATGCGAATCAGCTTGGCGATAAGCACATCCGGGAGCGTGAAGTACGACGCGAGAAGGATAAACACGTTGGTGAAGTTGACGTCAGGGACGCCAGACGTGTACGGGAGGTCGGTCTCCGTCAGAACTAGAACCTCAATCAGCAGATTCACGGACCCACCAAGTGCAGGTACAGCGGTAGATAAGTCGTGAGTGCCGCCGTCGCCGGCGGTGGCACTGAGGTGTTCAAGCGGCTCCAGATGACTATCCGCCAGGTTGAAGTTGACTGGTCGCCAGGGGAGCGTGTCGTCCGCGAACCGCGCGCGCCGCGCCGCGTCGACGCCGAGGAGTTCGATATCTGCCTTGCCCAGCTGCCACCACCGCCAACTCTGTGCATGTGCACCGCCACGTTCGCCAGTGCCCGCAGCGCCCGCGGCCTTGGTGTCGCGGGCGCCGCTCTGAAAAACACGGCGCGACAACACCGCCTGCTTGTACGCGTCGACACTGTCTTGGGTGCGAAGGCGCTGTTCGTCGCGCGGCAGATGCGCTCGAAACTTGCCAAGCGCCTCTTCGTACATTGGGCGCGACGAAAGGTAGAGTTCGACGACGGCGTCCATGTTCTGGATGTACAAGGTGTCAGAGCGCTTTTTGGCTTCGTAGAGATCACCCTGCTGCACCTTCACTGGCAGCCCGTCGGGATCAAGGTGAACGCCATTAGCCACCGCCTTCGCATAGAGCGCGCGCTGCCCAGCCGCTGCCCGACGCATGTGGCTCCATCGTGCCTGCAAGTATACGGCGTTCTCGCGACGTCGCCGCAGCCGCTTGGCCATCGCCACCTCCACATCTACCGTACTGACCAACGCAGATCGGTGGTCTTGTGTGTAGAACAGCCCGTCCCCGGCAAACTCGGCGGCGTGCCCGCTGTGGTGATGAGCCCCTGTCCTTCTCCCACCCCCGTTCGGTGCGAAGACAGGGCTGCCAGGTTCCGCCAGGCGCGACGAAGCGGCAGCCTGGCTGCGCTGGCTGACCCGAGAAAAGGTTTCTACGGACGTGGAGAGGTCATCGGATGAGGACGAGTACGTCGACGATGACGACGTAGATCCCGTAGAAGAGGAGGAGCGGGAGGAACCTGAGTGGCCACCGTCACCGTGGTTTGTATTACGCGGTGACTGCTCCCCCGGCGTACCCGGTGACGACGGTGAAACGGAGGAGGACGGCGAAGCGGAACGCGATTGGGGTGTGTCCGCCTGCCGTGGAGTGCGTGGCCCGCCCTTGCGGCGACTGCCCGGCCGCTTTGTTGCAGCCCCGTCGGAGACAGCATCGTCAAGGGTGCCGTGCATCGCCGACTCTAGCGCCGATGGGGAAAGCGTATGTGCGTGCAGTGCCCTTTCCCCCGGTGGATCCTCGGGGTGCGACAATGGTGAAACGATGCGCAGTAGCGCCCGCTTTACACTCCGCCCCACGCTCCCCCTGCGATGCCTGTCCCCGTCGCCGCCACTACCCTCGCTGCCGTCGTCTCCGCTACCACTGCTCGGTGGCGTGTAAATGGTTGAGGAAGAAGAAAGCGATGGTGATGCAATCGGGGCGGCCGCGGCCAAAGACGGACTCACGCCGCTCTCAGTCGGTTCAGGAGAAGAGCCGATCAAGGAAACAGGCGCAGCGGCTCCGGCATTGTTATGAAGACTTGCTACACTGTCGGTGACACGGTCCTCTCCTTGGATGCTCGTCCCGCCCGAGCCGGTCGGGTTGCCTGTCTTGCCTACTTTCTTTCCTCCACCGCGCACCCCACGCACGAGCCTGCGCAGGAAGGAGCCACCTTGTTTCCGCGGCGCGGTAGTGCCGGTCACCTCGGCCCCGCTTCCACCACGCACTTCCGTGTCCCTCGATTTGTCCTGGTGCGACCGCGGCATCCGAGAGTAAGAAGCACTATAGAAGTCGCACTGCGCGTAGAATCAAAAAATATATGTAAATGTATATAGATATAGATATAGATATAGATACCCCCCTCACACACAGAAACACACCGTGAGAGTGGTCGGCGCGTAAGGGGTGGTTGAAATAAGATGTCAGTGTTCCTTTGCTTAAATCGGCAACACAGGTGACTATAGAAGACACCCTATCAAAACACAACGCGACGGGTCCGAAGCCACAGGAAAGTACAGAGTTAACACAGAATTTATCAGTACAGCTATCAAAGCCCACATCCACCCTCTCAGGGACTGCCCATGTCAGTTTTCTGACGTTACAGCAGTACCAAAGTACGCAGCGGAAAGATGTAAGAGGTTCGTCTCCCTCAATGAAGGGGAAACAGAGAGAAAGGACCCCAATCGTAGAAACATTAGGAGTGGAGAGGTTCTGTTCGTACTATTTGCCTGCATATTTTTATTTCGTTGTTGTTGGTTGAAATGCTGTATGTGACAGCCGCTGTGGGTATATACACGGTGGCCACAGTTTTGAAGCAATGAAGATATCACGTAGACTCATCCTGCTCTCCACGGTGCTGAATACAAAGGAGACGACGTTAAGCTCCATGTTTTCGGGTATAACAATTCTGCACGGGAAAGAGGGTATACAGATCGCTTTCATATCTCCCATCTAAAGACCACCACAGATGATTCAGACTCTTTGTTATTGCGGTTCTCGCTCCAAGTGAAGGGGAACCCGTCGAGACTTCAAAACGGGGGCCTGTGGGGTCGGCGTCTTACGAGGGGGTTCTCATGCTATGCTTTTCCCCCATTTGAGTCTGACCTCTTGGCCGGTTTTTTGGAGTGTCCCCGGTTCTTTTTTGACCTCCGTTCGTGCGTGTAGCGGTGGATTCGCCTTCTTGGCATGTCCAGCGACACGGAGCCGGGCTCCGTCGAGACAGGTTTATAGGATGGTAGCGGAGGTGGGAGCGGGTTACGCGCGGCAGCAGAGCCGTCCCCGGCCGGAGGCCCGCCAGCCACCACATCAAGGGGGGCACGGCTCACAGCGCGACCATGTGAAGGTGGGTCGTCGCTGCCGCTGCGGGCGCTAGTGGTGCCAGGCACCAGACTGCCGCGCGTCCCTGCCAGCGAGTCAAGGCCCACCGCCGCCAACAAGGATCGAGCAGCGTCAAGGTCAATATTGTCGACATCCAGCAAGTTGGCTTCCATAGCCGCCTGCGTTAAACCCGGCTCATTTCCTGCTTCACCGGCTGAGCGTTTCGACCCAGAGGAAGCCACAGGTGCGGTGCCTCCACCACCGTCAGAGGCAACAGTAGCCTTGGGCACAAAGAGGCGCTCTCTGATCGCATCGTTAAAGGTCTCTAAATCGACACGCAGCTGTTCCACGCCTCCCGTAGCGGCGTTACCGGCAATCCTCGGGCCGGGGGCGTCACGACTGCTTTTCCCACCACATGCGGGGAGAGGTGGCACTGCCAAAGGGTCGAAGGAGGATGCCACATCGAAGGACATCAGCGCGCTTGACATGGCCGCTGCCGCCAATTCGGATAGGTCGTCAGGACTGCGCTGCTGCTCCTTTTGTGCGGCTGCGGTTATGCCGTTGCCGCTCGCTCCTGCGCTACTGCCACTACGGCGGCTGCGTTTTCTGCTACCGTCCGCCGAGTCCCCGGCTGCTGCAAGGCCACTCAGTGTGACGACTGGGACTGGCTTGAGCTCTTGAGCCTTCATTCGCTCCACGAACTCCCCAAGCTGTACCTGCGGGTGCGTCGGGGATAGTTCGAGCTCTGGGGAGTTGCGCGCGCTAAGAACCAGGGAGGAAGCGCGCTGAAAGGCCGGCTGCTGTCGCGGCAGGGGAATAAGTGCAGATGCTGCCGTGCGGACGGTGCGGTTGTGACCCGGTGTGGCAGCTGCACGCCCCCGCTTGTCGTCGTCGCCGACTGACGTCTCAGGCCGCGAGAGGGAGAGCAATCCCGTCGAGGTCGTCGCGGCTCCAACAGCGCTCGTCTCGGTGTCGGCGCGGACGCCTCCCTCGGTCGCATTCGCTGTGGCTGTCGTCGTGTCAACGCGTCCACGATCAGAAGCACCGGTGCTGGTGTCGACGGTGCTCTTCCTCGACCCTGTCGATTTGAGCGCCTCCGGTAGTCTCGGATCGGCGATCCAGTTGGCGTTCTCGACAGGCTCCTCCATGTCTGGTTCCACAAACACAGCACTCGTCCCTTCTAGGCGAAGAGCTGCGGAGAGAGTGTTCGGCAGCGCATCGCACACACCACCATCCGTCCCCGATGGCAGCGATCGTCGGTGCACGCGGGTGCTTGCGGCGCCAGAGCGTGGTCTGCTGAGAACAGATACAGGAAGCGCAGCAATACCCTCGCAGTCAACCGAACGACTATTCGCGCTCTCTGGCCTTTTCGTCATTGCGCTGGAGGAGTGGTCCTTCTCGTCGGCATTCGCGTAGTGGTCTTTGAACGGAGCTGGGAAGGAGTCGAGCTCGGTGCCCGCCCCTGCAAGTTGGCTTTCTGAGACAGGGGTGGTGGGAAGTGAAAAGTCAAAGACACTGCTATCATCCACGTCGTATGTCCGTCCGGCCAGAACGTCCAGCGCCTGTGCGATGCGCAGTCCCTTCTCGCACAGACGGAAATACTCATCGACCACGCCACTCAGCTGGCGGTATGTGTTGCACATCCCACGAAGATTCTGCAGTCGCCGCTCAAAGGAGCGCTTCTTTTCCTTGGCGAGGTGGCCGCGCCGGACAATGTGGTGATACAGCTCCGCCGTGCACGCACCTCCACTGAGGAGCACTGTGACCCCAAAGAGGAGAAATACGATTGCACTGAAGAAGTGCTCAACAGGGGCTGTAATGTAGCTATCGGTCCGCTGGCGCAAATATGCAAAGAGAAGCAGGACATTGGCGGTTACGAAAAGCAGCACATTCATGATCCAAATCATGAACCCTGGGTTGCCAGTCGCGACGCGGATGGCGGCGGCGAGGACCCAGGAGGAGATTCCCCCCTCTGAAGAGGCAGTAGAGGACGGTAGGCTACCGCTCCAGCTAGAGCGCTCCTCGATGCCGTCCACGGTCCCAGAAAGGAATCCCGTCCGCTCCGTGCTGGCGTCCAACGATCCACCGTGCTCGTTACCTGTGTGACCTTTCTGCGGCCTCGCTTGCTTTCGCTTTCCGCCGGATAGGAAACTTCGCAAACTCCATTTCCGCGTGCCGGATGGCTCAATACCAACGCTGCCACTTACTGCACTTACCGATGCGGCGGCGAGAGGATCGATATCGCTGCTTGGTGGGGTAGTATGTGGCTGCGGTGAGGTGCGCGTAACAGGGTAGCAGTAGTAGTTCATCCCACAAATCACCCCCAACGCCCACACCAGTACGCCCAACTGGAGTATCGGCGAATCACTTAGGACGACGGCAATACAACTGATGTACTTCAGGAATAGCGTGAGCGCCTCCACCAGCACGCCTCGCGGGGGTAGGCCAAAGTGCACGACGGGCAACATCGCGTACATGGCATCCACACCGTAGTAGTGGCGTGCGGCGAAAGAAATGGCCATAAATGCGACAGGGACGCAACAGCCGTAGAGAACCAGGGAGGCCCGGTTGAGGTCGCGTATCGATTTATAATCCCGACTAGAACAGAGCAAGTTGCTGCTTGCCCTGGCATACGTCAGTGTCCGAGGGATAGCACTTGTGTCGATGCTCGAATCCATCGCGGACTCCCTCAGAACGTCGACGGTGTCGCAGCGCTGCCACAGCAGGGCATTGGTCATGAGAACCACGTAAAAGACGATGAAAACAGCACTAAAGGCACTCACAAGTAAACTTGCGTTGCTGAACCGGAACTGCTGCACGGTAATTAAGCGGTACCCTTTGAGAACCGGCGAGCCCTCTCCGTCTATGCTACCGGTAGTCGAATGGATCGACGTTCCAGCGAAACCAGCACCGTACAGCTCCTGTTCGTCCTCGAGCACCCGGCGACTGGGTGGGACTGGCGTGGGCTGCTCAGGTGCTCCGAGGAACCCCATCGCGCTGGGGGACATTGAGGCGGAGGTCCATTTTTGCATGAAGCCGCTGCTAGGCAACGTGAGGAACATGCCAGAGACTGCGTCCTGGAAGTTGTCATCGAACCGCTCAATCGAACGGATAAAATCGACTTCTCCACCTCGATTCCGCCTTGTGCTGCCTCCGTCCCGCTTTCCCCCTTGTCCCCGACCACGGTGTCTCATGCGCTGTGAAGAGTGGCGATTGCTCCCACCAGCCATGAAAAGAAGATCGCGAAAGCGCTGTGCACCACTGGGGCTGGACAGCTCGTCGCTAGCGAATGTTGTGTTGGAGGCACTGATCTCTTCCATGCCGCTGGCCCACCCCTCGCTGCTCAACGAGAGGGGATTGCGCGTGAGCCCGCCCGCTTCCACATCCACCGACGGCGTCGTCTCAGCAGCTAACGGTTCAGGTGCAGCACCAACACGTGAGTGCCCATCATTATTGCTGCGCGCCTGGCGTCCAGAGCGAGGAAGCTGCGGTGGGTTACCTTGGAGGGGGGCAGTTTCGGCGGGGAGGTCACTGCCAGGGAACGGGTTGATGTGGGGAGCGTAGTGGATCCCCGCGACACCCTCAAACTGCAGGAGGAGGTGCTTTTCCGGTGAGTACCAGTCATCGCTCAGCTGACGACGCCACAGATGCGGCAACTGCGCTGCCAGGTACGCCTCCAACGGGATGGTGTCATCAGGGTCGGTTCCGCTGTCGCTGCCCCGCGTGACACAGACCCCGCCAGCCTCTTCTTCTGAGCGACGGTGTGACGAAGCCATGTTACTCCACAATAATGCTTCCGAGCGTGAGGGGGAAAAGGGGCCGCTCCCACGGTCTCCGCTTCGCAAACTCGGCAGTGACTCCCGCTGCGGTTGTTGGCAACACCCGCCCTGGCCGTCATCGAGCACAGCCGCGGTGTCCTGGCACGACTCCAAGCCGTCTTGCGGGACGCTCCCGAGCTGCTCGTTCGTTGAGAGGGAGGAAAAGACGGGGACGCCCATCCCCCTCCGGGGCTCGAAACCGCCCGCGTCAGCCTCCGCGGTGAGCGTCGCGCTGAGCGATGTAGGGAGGAACGGTGCCGAGCGTCTCGGGCTGGAACCACCCGCCTGCTGATCAGCCTGTTTCGCGCGTTCCAGATTCTCCTGCTTCGCCGACCTTCGGGCGGCCGCTGCCTCCTCCACCACCTTGGCGTAGGACACCACCTCCATGCGGAGGTAGGCGAACTCCTGCCGTTTCTGGTGTGTGTAGGCCACAAGAGCCAAAGCTGACACTGATATGGGATCGAGGCGGTCAGGGCGCTTTAGCGTGACTACCAGGCGTGCTACCAGTGCCACCAAGCACGCCAGGGGCAGTGGCATGACGAACATGAAAATCTGGACGCCACGGCTGCCAAAGCCACACTCAAGTACAGCCTCGACAATGTGTGTGGCGGAGTACATGCCATCGAAGAAGTGTGCGAGCGGCGCCGGCCAAGCCGTCTTCACGAGAGAAAACAGCGAAAACATCTGAAATGTGCCGATGAGGTACTTGCCCGCCCACACGAGTGGGGTCACCGTATTTTCCGTCCACGCCATCCAAAGCACCCAGCAGACGAAGAGCGCGATGCAGGCCACGCAGATCAGAAACACAATAAACCGCTCCAAGGGGGTAACTCGGCATGTCCGGCACTCCTTCCCAACCTGACGGTAGCCTGGGGCACAGTGGGTGCAGCGGAATCCGTCAAAGCCAGGCCAACAAGCCCCATCCGGCCCACATGCGCCAACACCGTGCGGCTGACCGCAGCTGTAGAAGTACACCGCCCCTGGTGCAACCGCCTCGTGGGTGGATGTGCTCAATGCACCAGTGCTCAGCAGCGATTGGGGGGAAAAGCGCCAGTAGCCATCGGCGGCTACTACCTGCCCCGTACCGTCACAGAGACCATTGTCGGGGCAGAACTCGCAGGTACCCAGCGCACGAACGGTCCACTGCCAAGGGTCGCAGAACGCCACCCGAATAGCCTTCGACTTCAGCGGCCGGTCAGCGAAAGCGTCGGCATGGAGGACCACGTGATAAGTGTGGTTGTGCTTTCCAATGATGGTAACGTTGTCAATAAAGAAGAGGTGGCTGCGGGGGGTAACTGTCCATTGCACACTAACAGGGGCCCCTGATACAGGATCGGCATTTTCAACAAGGACATGAACAGCCCCTGGTAGGTCTTCTGGTGTGAGCTCAGGAAGGATGTTTCCACAGACATCCGCCACCCCGACAATGGGCTGCACAGGGAGCACAGGACTGTCCACACGGACCGCGAGAGAAGGTTCGCGGACGAATTGCAACTGGTACGCGTCGCCAGGCATGACCGTGACATTGAAGTGGACACGGCTCCCAGTAAGTTTCTCGACGTCCCACGAGAGCTCCTCCCCCGATGCCTGCCCGCCAACTGGACCATCCCCTGCCTGCACATCGGCGTGGGTCAATATCGCCGTGAAAATAACGACACCAGTTCGCGGGTAGAGAAGGGTGAGGTCGCTGAAATGCGCGCACCCATCCGAGTCAATAGGGACGATGGAGGAGCCGTCATACGCAGCCTCTGGGGACTCTTCATAGTCCTCCGAAGAGCTGTCGCTCTCGGAGACGATACCACCCGTTCCAGGGCTATTCCTTTTGACTGACATCGACAACGGCATCGAACGGAAAGGCTCTGTATTGTTGGAGTCGGGAGCGGCGTATCGGACGGATAGAATACGAAACACATACCCTGCGGGCATGTCATGGTCGATGCGGAAAATGGAGTGGCCAACGGAGTCTACGATACTAATGTCCACAGGGGGGATGGCGGTCCTGATATTTGCTGCCACAACAAATGATGTTTGGTCAAGGGTCGGCACATCGGACCCCCCGAGTGCGGTGTTCTGGGCGTCGAGGATGTCCTGTGCCCCGTAGTACTTTGTCGTGTCATCCCCAGGCCTCACTTCAAAACCGTGCGGGGGGCCAAGGACGAGGAAGGGAATACGGCTGGACGAAAAAACATACCCGTCCACGGAAACGTCTAAGTAAGATGGGCGGGGAAGCGGTGCGTGCATGGGGCCAAAGTGGCAGTAAAGTACAAAGGGTTTAACAAACTCAACGTATAATGCGTGGATTCGAAACCCTGACCCGTTCTCCCCGGGTGACCACAGTACACAGCTGCGTTGCGATGCGATGCTCATCGCAAAGAATGCTGCCCCCGTCACGTTGATAATAGACCCATTCAGGTAGGAGTAGCTCCCACCTGTGCTGAGGCTCACGGCGGAAGAGAGCACTGGTGTATCGAACTGACCGAATGTGGCGAGCGTCTCGTCGGCCAGAATAAACTTTGGTGGGAGGGACGCGGTGGACATGAGCTCCCGCTCTGCCGTTGACGCATCCAGAACTACGGCGACCTCGACCGTGTGGGGAACACAGTTCCATGTGCGACTCGACGGCACTAAACATACAATCATTCGCGAGGAAACGAACGTGGCGTAAGACGTGACATACGCGTTAACGGGAAAGCGACAGAGCATTGCTTCAACGAACCCCCTCCCGGTCAGCTTTAACGCGGTCCCACCAGAGCTATCGACGATGGAGGGGTCGAGCGTCAAGACGCTCACCAGCGAGACACCAAGGACAAAGTGTGCCTTATGGGGGGAAGGGAGAAGGACCTCCAAAGTCCTCGTCTGATGCTGCACGTAAAGTCCCGATACGAGAGCTGGTTTTGGGCCATCTTCTCCAACACTAAGTGTCAGCCGGTTACCGTCGACACTCCAGAGTGTGAACTCCGTCGCCATCCCCCGCGTCATCCCGATCCGTGGACTGTCATCCCTGTTGATGATGTGGACAAGGACCGATATGTACGCCAGCTTGTTCCCGTCCTCGACCTGGCACATGATTGGAACGTAAATATCGGCGGTGTAGAGGTCCTGTACCATCGCCGATGAGGGCCGACAATGATCCTCTTCAACAAGGGTGATCCATTCAAAGTGGTAGCCGGCAGGGGGGCCACTGCTCGTATCCGCACTCTCATCTTCGCCGTCGTCGACTCCTGGGGCCGCCACATTTGACATGTACGAGGCGTACAGGCCACCCAAGACACGATGCCGCCAGATAATCACCACTCCATCTGTGGTTTCTTTATCCGTCTCCGCTGAGGATGTGGCATTCCTGACTGGCACGGCGTCATCGACTACCGGCAAAAAGGACACGGGCTGGCAATCGCCGCATTCTTTGCGAACGGCGTCGCGGTACGCGTGGTAGAAAGTTCGGCGCGGCCGCAGACGTATGACGGTGGCGCTACCCTCCTCCCTGATGGCCGACAGAATGCTCGTGACGGTTGGCAGGTCGTACACCACGACATCCCATTCAGTGGGCAAGTGGCTGGTGCTGCTGTCACTGCTATCTTCTCCGTCCTCGACATCTGTGCCGTTCACGCCGAGTAGATATAAGTGGTCCGCTTCATGCTGAGCGATAGGCTCAATTTGTCCTTCTCCGTGAAGTGCGCCTCCGAGGGACATGTCAAGAATGCAATCAAAACGCACGCGAGCGTGCACAAAGTAGCGGTGGTTCTGAAGGAGTACGAAAGTAAGCCAGCCGTCGACGAATGGAATGATGCTAATTTGTCCTCCCGCCGCGACAACGTGCGTTAACACAGAGAGCCGTTTAGATGACCCTTCAGCGGGGTGAACCGGTGAAGCTCTACGCCGTGGGAACGGACGAGATAACGATGCGTTCGCCTCAACAAGAGTGCGGGCCTCAGCTTGAGAGCCAGTAATGCCAAGCAATGCCAGTCTACTGCTGTTCGCTACTGTGCTTCCTGTCGCCACCACTGAGTAAGAAGTGGCCCCCTCCCCGGCAGGGGTGACAGAATCAGGGGTATCGTCCTCTAATAGCAGCGGTGCCGGGAGTGCCGCGCCGTACCACTCGGTGCGCATGTACGACCCAGAGAGGCGGTTGAACACCGCGTACGCAATGCACACCGCAGAGCTACCAGTATCAAAGATGCCACGACAATGCTCCGGCTCCGCATCCGCAGTGTTCAGCTGGATGTAGAGTTCATGTCGGTTTTTAAACAGGCAGCTGGCTGCCCATCCTTCCAGGTACTTCTCACCGTGCTGCACCATGCGACTGCGTGTCTTGTGGTGGTCAGACTGCTCCTCCTCTGTACTGCCATCTACAGCGCACGGGTCGGAAACCTTGGGTAGATCTTCTGCTGAATACGAAAGCCGCATCACCACTACGGGGTTCGTCCCCAAGTACACCAGTCCGCTTAGTGGATCGACGCAGTAGATGCCGATGGAGCGCTGCAGTACCGCGGCATCTTCTAGAGACAGACCCACAAATGGCACCGGTTGCACGTCCACGGGCTCACTCGAGAAGATGTGTGTTCGCCGCATACTGGAAGAATCTGAAGACAGGTACACCTCCTCTCCAAGATTGATCTCATCAATATCAGGCATTTCCGTCGCCGCCGAGGAAAGGAGGCTGTCCCGACATGCGAGTGAAATAACTATACAGCAGAAAAATAAGACAAGACCATTGGAAACGGTTCGCCGTCGCGGTCTCAGTATTGAGAGGCCCCCCAAGGTGGCTAAAAGTTGCATTATAGAATGTTTTGTTTTGTTGGATATGGTAGTCCTACGTGTGTATCATAAGTGTTTAAAAATACAGGGGTGTCGAAAAACCTTGAAGGCTGTGGAACAAGAAGTGCTTCAGGGTAGTGAGGCTATGTAAAAGTTAATAAAAAATAGATGAGCGAAAGAAAACGGGAAATAAAAATTGAAAGTTCGGCCCAGAGTACATGTTAAGCGGACAGGAAGCGGACGGCGCCCGCCGTGCATCAGCCAAACATACAAGTGCGCATCGGGGTAGGAAGTTGGTCTGTCTCTAGTAGACTACATATCTGACACGGGCATGCATGAATATTAAAGCCTTTCACCACAAATATGGTGTGTTTACCTTTTCGTGTCACGTATATATATATATATATATATATTAAAACGGCAGGATAGTGTACAGTGGGATGCCCACAAAAGGTCAAGAAGCCAAGGGGGCATCTGTCGATTGGAAAGGAATGGATGCACTCTAATCCGTAGACCACTATTCGAACGCCAGGTGCGGTCCCTTAGTAGAACGGGAACTTCGCGTCTACGTCTTTATGGTACGCGTTGAGGCCCCCATTGACGTTGCATAGCCGCGCTCGCAGTCGCCCGCCGGATGATAATGGGAGAACAATTTCATTCTCGTCCTTGCGCGCCACACTAGCTGTGGTGGCTGTGGGGGCGTCGCACCGGGGATGTTCCAAAGCGTTGGCCGCGTCCAGCAGAAGTCTTGTTGCTTGGACAGAGGCTACGCCGCGGCGACAGAGGAGAAACAGTGTTACTGGTGACGTGGGTTCGATGGATGCCCCTGCATCAGTGCCTGCCGTACTTGGCGTCACGGCGCTGTCCGTGTGATCACTGAGGTGATCATGGATGAAGGCCCCAACCTTCGCAAGGACGTCCCCGTCACGCTCCCACTTCTGCATCTCCGGAAGTGGAAGGGAGACCGACCCTGGTAGATGACACATGCCAAATTGAATGGGCACTCGCACATCAATGCAAAGCAACTTGCTTGTACCCGTCCCCTTTTCCTCATGCAGGTGCTTCCACGCCTGTGCAAAGCTCTTTGCTGAGCAATGCGCAGAGCTCGGGAGTAGGGAGCGGCTGTACACCTCCCCGCCAACAGAGCAGCCATCTATGGGCACATACTCCGGCCGCACCTTTGCGAGCTCTGCTAGGGACACGTTGTTTGTGTCACGATCACGGACGGCTGCATCGCTGCATGTCGGGCATCCAGATGCCTGACGGGGACGCAGTTTGACCGTCCGCATGGTCATCCGCAGCCCATCGAAGAGCAGCATGCGGCCAGAAAGAAGCTCGCCTGCGCCTGTCAGCAGCTTTAGCGTTTCAAGGGCTTGTAGGCAGCCAATCATGCCTGGCACAGGGCCCATAACGCCGGCATCGTTGCAGCTGCCCACCGCAGCTGGGGGTGGCGGCTGGGGGAAGAGGCAGCGATAGCACGGGCCACCTGCGTAGCCGTACACGGTCAGTTGCCCTTCCCACCGCATCGCGCTGCCGCTAACAAGGGGGATTTGAAGGTGCACGGCCGCGTCATTAATCAGATACCGCGCCGCCACATTGTCGGTCCCGTCAACAATAACGTCGCTGCCTTCCAGAATACGTACCGCGTTTGAAACGGAGAGCGCCTCGGGTATAGCGCGGATGTCTGCCTCGGGGTAAATGGCCAGGCACGCCTCCCGAGCGCTCTCCACCTTCCTTTTGCCTACATTAGCAGTTGTGTGGATGACCTGTCGGTGCAGATTCGAGACTTCCACCTCGTCAAAGTCAACGAGTGTGAGCTTGCCAACACCAGCGGCAGCGAGATACAGCGCGATGGTACTGCCAAGGCCCCCTGCACCTATACAGGACACCTTCGCCTGACGAATCTTCGCCATCCCCTCCGCACCAATACCCTCCACCATCATCTGGCGAGAGAAACGTTCCACCTCATTCTTACCCAGCGGAGTCGAGGAAGCTGTCACAAACGCTGGGTCCATTCCGCCTGAATGATGACTGGACGTAATAAACGTACGTTGACAAGGCGCGTTTACACCTCCAGTAGACGCACAACGAGGCCTCCCTGTACCTTGATTGCCTGTTTTCGGTACCTGACTAGGATGCACACCTTACGCGTGCAAATAATAATAACAATAATAACAAATAACACGAAGGGGAGGATGGGGGAGCAATAGTTGGAAGATATGACGATTGGTCCGTTAGGTGCCGCAAATTACCTCGGGTCAGTTTCTGCAACATACCATTCAGCCGTTTTACGAAAACAAAACCTGCTCTCGAAGGTAACGGGCGACCACTGTTTATTATTACTTTAATCGTGGTGAAATAACAAACGGGCATGGATGTTACTCTACATGCCCATCACGGAGACGTACATACAGTGACTTAACGGTAGGGTTTTACTTGAGATGTATTTGGGGTCAGCACAAGCAAGTATACTTTATTTTGGGGAACGATTGAGTCCCACGCAAAACCGTAGGAGAGAAGAAGAACGGAGGTGTGGGGTAGAAGTGACGAATCGATATCAATGGGGAAGGGGTA
>AUXJ01007056.1:0-24557 GCA_000482205.1 Herpetomonas muscarum
TCATCCCCAGAGCGTGCTGCCGCACATGAATAATATTGCGGTCGATCATATTTTGAAGGGGTGCGCTTGCACACAGCCGTAACGCTTCCCCCGTTCTCTGTGCTTACCGTCAACATCTATGCGTCAGCTCCTTCTCCCCGCACTTCCCAACCTTCCTACGGACCTTTTTATTGGTTGGTAAATATGTTGCCGTAAAAAAAAGATCTTACCTACGGTTACTCAAACACCATTCTCACGTTAAAACAAAAACCTGCATATTGCATTGGTAGCTTTTGACACAATCGCGGCCACACATTACTCAGCATCATGTCAGTGACGGTCGAAACGAAGTCTGGTGGTACGATCGAGCTCAACACGGAGGATACTGGTGACTACGGCTTCGCACCTGGTCAAATTGTACACTTCAACAAGAGTCTCCGTAACGGCAAGGTTGCCCTCATCCGCGGAACCAATGACGGACTACTATGGTTTTCCGTGTTCAACACGGCCGATGAGGCGATGACAGAGGCGGCGCTGAAGGTTCCCGTAGACACTGTTAGCTGCCGCGTCAAGGCAGAGCTCATTCGCCAGTACGGGTGGGATCTTGATGACAAGGTCAACCCACACTGCTGATTACCCCTCATCTCTCTCCGTGGCCCCCTCCTCCCCCCCCCCCTTCTTTCACCGGAAGGCAGTACGGATTGCCATTACATTTTCATTTCGTATCGGATGTTAACGCTATTGAGGTGTGCTCGCTCAACTTAGTCTTCGAAACTAACATTGATCTTGTCCTTCAATTTACATGTCAAGCGGTTACATTTCACGCGGTATAGTCAGTCGTCGAGTGTTCCGATATTGCGTTATACTTACCGTTGTGCGTCCTATATTCTCTTGCACGTGGTGCCGCGGCAGTCCTATTGACCGCCCAGCGTGTCATAGCTGCAAACCATCAAAGCGCGACTGTACCTAACAATATTGCTTCTCCGCTAGAGAAAAGGCTCTCTCTCTTATTCGATTCTCCCCTGTGAAAGTGCTCCCGATGCACAGTACCTGTAGCATGGCTACGCGGATTTTGCACTGTGAAGACAATCCTGCCGAACAAAGTGCTTCTTGTGATAACTTGTTCCGTGGAACCATATCAAAACAAATCCTACTACACTCACCACAAATTGTCGCCATTGAATGGATAATATTCACTCACTAATTTAGTAGTGTCGAGACGTCGCTGTGCTCCCCGACGATCGAGGTTAGTTTTTATACTGTTTGTTTTCTTTGTGTTAGTTTTTCTTAATTTGATCATTGTTTGGTCCAGTTTCGTTCTTCTCGATTCTGGTGTTGTTGTTGTTGTAGTTATCCCGCGCTTCACGGCATCATCTCCACCTGCCTCAGCGCGTTCACGAAGACACGATGATGCGCCGAAGCACCGTTGCAAGTTACTACTGGTCGCGGTACCGGATGCCAGTCCAGATGCCCAAGTTTGACGGCCCCGCACCAGTTGCCGCTCCGCAAAATATGAACAGCACAAAGACGAACGAGTTTATCGACCCCATTGATGATAAATTCCCCGTGAGTATCCGAGGCCCGCTTGTCCGCCCGGATGTCCCCGAGGATCAGTACGTCGACAGCTGGTACATTTGCACGTCCATGACACACAACATGGGCGACTACCGGCCGTGGAGCGCCAGCGCACCCGCCAACGCGTACCGTTTCCGTCCGTACAATGAGTTCGACGCCAAGGGACGGCATTACATCAAGCAGATGCGCGAGTTTGCCAAGTTCGATCCGAGCAAAACGCGGGGCAAAGGGGCCAAGGGCTTCCCTTTCCGAGAGGCGTACCTGACCAAAATGGCGTCCGCGGAGAATCCGACCCCGTCGCAGAGCCTCGAGACGCTCATGGACCGCGCTGTCAGTGAGAAACTTCACCACAACCGCATCCTCAGTCCACTGGAGGTGCAGCGCGATGTGGGCCGCCTGGAGGAGCCGCTGCCGTGTGCAGGGAAGCTCCCTGTCGACAACAGCGTTTTCCCGTTCCGGTGGAACACGGAGGACTGGTACGAGTACGAGATCTCCAAGGTCCGCAATCGGCGGTTCACCTTCGAGAACACATCGGAACCTGGAGTTGATGGCTCTGAGGTGACGTACCGTCTGGTATTGGAAGGCTTCTGGGATCACCATGTAGCCCGCCTAGCAGAGGACGTTGTCATGTTCCTCAAGGATGTGGGCCGCCAAGTTGTCGAGGAGAAGCTCGTCGGTGTGCGTCGAATGCTCCGCAGTCTTGACGATGGTGTGCTGAGCCCTGACATTGTGGAGGCCTTTAACTGCGCCGCGAAAGGTCCGTTTGGCGGGAAGGACCAGTACGACAACGAGGAAGTGGCAAACTTTGTTCGTGCCGACCTCCTCCGGCTGGAGGAGCAGTGTGTCGGTGTCATTAACCGCTGTAACGCCCCAGTCCCTGGGGCAACGGACCTGTACGACGCGCAGACGTCGTGGCCGTTCGTGGAGCGGCTCGAACCGTGGGTGCGCATGGCGGAGTTTTGGACCTCCTCGTCGGACACCTCCTATACGGAGCTGGAGATGTCTACGACGCACTACGAATTCCGCAAGTACTTCCGCGTCGTTGTCATCAAGTTGCCATTCCAGAGCACCGAGTTTGAGCAGCGCATGTACAGCATCCGTCACTGGCTGCATCGCCAGACGACGTGCGAGTTCCACACCACATACCGGCGCAACGTCATCCACGACGCCGCCGTGTTCCCGACCGAGCACGACCCTGCCATCCCCACCACGCACGAGCACCACCGTATGTTCTCGTTTGCACTTGATTGGCAGAGCGCCCCCGTAGGCTTCCTCACGGTCGAGTCGCCGAAGAAGGGTGACACATGGGAGAGCATCGCTGCAAGGCTCGGGTGCACGGTGGAAGACTTGAAGCGCGCAAATGAGGGTATGGACGCGGTGGAGGAGGGCGTTGCACTGAACATCCCTGGAACGGCAACTCGGCGCGTGCCAAGCTTTGGCGCTACGCCGCGCGTGCTGCAGCTGAAGCCAACAGACGGGTCCGGGAGCGTGATTAAGACCTGGGAGGAGGCGGCGCAGGCTCTGGGCTGCACTGTTGAGGAGCTGCAGCAGGCGAACGGAACGGCTGCGCTTTCGTACAAGGAGGAGAGTGGTTTTGACCCGTCCATAGCCGAGCTGAGCGTTCCGCATACCGTCTGGACTGCGGAGGCTGTGGATGAGTTTGCATCGGAGGAGGTGGTGTATGACAGCGATACTTGGTCAACTGTTGCTGAGCGCCTGCAGTGCTCTGTAGAGTCGCTGAAGGCAGCAAACCAGGAGGTGGGAGAGAAGCTAGAATCTGTGGCCTCTGTCAAGGTTCCTGCTGATGCAGCTGCCCCGCGCCGTCGCGTGAACCCGCAGTTGCGCCCCAAGGCTGCCACGGATGCCCTCTTGGCGCGCACGCAGGGGGAGCAGAGTGCCTTTGGCCTCAGCGGGGTTCCCCACCTGCCCGATAACGCTGGTAAGTTCCCCCATGAGTACCATACTCCCACGTCGCGCTTCCCCGTCATCCCGCAGGATCCTGACACGAACGACAACTGGATGGCCTACACAGCCAAGTACCTTGACAAGCAGTTCATGCTCAAGGACGAGCCTACACCGGCCTACAACGTTAACAAGCTGTGGCCGATGCAGCAGGTTCCTGGCAAGACGGACCAGACGCCGTTTGAGGAGGACCAGACCTGGTTCATGCACCCTATCCCCGTGCACCAGATGGAGCAGCACCACCCGGAGAAGGACCTGCAGGACTTGCCCTTCATCAATCACGAGCAGTTCCCCCGTTCTGTGGATTGGACGGCGCCGTAGCGAGGTGGATGGAGGATATCTTCAGTGGCTCGCTTCCTCTTGGCTTCAATGCTCACAGGCATCCATTTATACCGTCTTTGGTGTGGCGTTCTCATACCCCCTGCTCTGCCCCGAGCTGGACGGGCGGGCTGGGGGTGTTTCCGACGACGATCAGTGCTTTGACGTTCATGCGTTGTGTATCTCGGCGGCGTCTCGCGCGTGTTGGTGAGCGTGTTTGTAGGGGTACCTATTTCCTGTTTGGCTTGTTTTGTGATTCTGCTCACACGTTCATTACATACTAATACAGCTCAAGAAAGAAAAGATAAGGTATTCATCGGAGGCTCTGCCACAGATCTGTAGAGCGAAACGAGACACAAGCCATAGTGAGGAGGCCACATCCTGCCTCGCATGCACTTGCTCTTTCAGCGCACGCTGGCGTCTACGGTTTCACTGCTACGGTAAGGCGTTAGACAGTACCCCCCCCCCCCTTTCCTCCTTTGCTGACATGTGTGGTCCAAGGGTTTCTTTTTTATGTCTTGTGGCGGTTCAGGCACTTGTCACATCATCACGGGCTGTAGTACAATTTGTACAGTCCTTCGCTAATGTTCTACTCCTGTCCATGTACACTTCCATTCCAAAAACAAACTGTGTAAAAATCTCAACATATCAACGTTCCACCCGATATCCTGATTTCCATGTATTAGTAGCTATAAGCACATTCTCAAGAGAACCTGTGATATCTTGCAGTTTCCCAATTTGGTCACCGTAATCATTTAGCACGCGACGCTAATGTCCGCCAAGGCCGCTCACATCCTCAAAAAGAAGGAGAGCATTCTCTCGCTTGAAAAGTTTCTCGATAGAAAGGTTGTCGTTGTGCAGGACAACAGGGAGATCCATGGTATTCTGAAGGGCTTCGATAACAACGTGAACATCCTGTTGGCAGATGCGGAGCTGTGGAAGGGTAAGGAGAGGATTCGTAGCATTGGAGCCTGTGTGGTTCGCGGGGGCCAGATCTCGTCCGTCTCCTCGGGTGACATGAAGATCCTCGATGAGTCCCCGTTCTAGAACTCTAGAATTCATGCAAGGTAAACATATTACCAACGGGTTACGCAACGCACCTAGTGATAGGTCAACGACGTAGCGCTCTTATGAAGTGCTTGACTTTGGTGTCAATGGGCAGACCATAACTCCTGCTAACACACATACTCACGCAGACAGTAAGTCTATATATATATATATATACACATTATATAAACTTGAGGAATACAGTACATCGTGTGTAGTGTATCAGATCATTGCAGCTGCTCCACAATAAAAACTTTTTTCCCATGAGTCGACCCACGCCACAAACAATTTTGCGTTCGATTGCCAATTGCTGTTACTTGTGGTTTTGGGTCTGTAGAGGCGCCTGCCACATCCAATGGACACTTGAGACGCTTCGTCAAAGCTTCATGAAACAATTCAGCTCTCTCTCTTTTTTTTCACTGATCCTCTCCATTTCTGCACTTACGAAACAAGCACATAGGGGAAGAGCCTACGTGTGACGTAAACAGTAAACGACGACATCGCAGCTGTAAACATAACTGAATTCGTCTTTAGTTTGGTACTGATCGCATGTACTAGGCACCTGGACGACAGTGAGGAGGTTGCTCTGGTGGCGACGAACTTGCATCGACAGAGGATTGGCAGCTTCCCTGCGTTTACCATTCCCCACCCTTCGAGGGAGTAGGTGTAGGCTCTGTAGCTCCTCCTCTCGGTGTGTCACTGTTGGGAGTTACAATTCTACGCAATCATATATATATATATATACACTGCCTGACACCTCGCGGAAGAAAGGGCGCGAGTGTAGACGTGTACATCACAATCAGGACACGTCACCGTGGAAATGAGGAGCACACGTGCAGTGCTGCGGAAGAGGCGTGGCTGCAACCCTGCAGTCCCCCGTCCCGTTCGAGAGGTGCAGTTCACTCCCAAGTTCACCTGTAACCGACATCCGTACCACGCCGCCAGTGCTGTCGTCGGTCTATTTCGACCGTTGCTGCGGTGTTGCGATGACGCTGCCGCAGCCTGTGTTGCGTGTTCTCAACCTCTTTCCGACACTGCACTTCATCAGCAGTTGATGCCATGGCTAACGTCATTAGAATCTGCTCCCGCTACACTGGAGGTTGAGGGACCGTTGTATAAGGACGCAATCCAGCAGCTCCCCCTGTGTTTGAGTAACAGTGCGGTTGAGAGCATCCAGTCCTCTTTGGTTGACGGTGCATTGGCGTCTAGAGAACATCACCTGCTGGAGAGACTCTGGCCTGAATGGCTACGTGTTGCTTACGGGGAGGAACTTGTGCGCGAGAGGGAGGCACACGTACAAAGGAAAAATAAAGGCATGTTGGAGCCGAGATATGAAGCAGGCCGATTTTCCCAGGAGTTCTTTGAAGCGATGCTGTCCTCCAAAGACAGTGATGGAAGAAGCAATGCGGCACTGCTGTCTGAGTGGAGGCGCTTGATCGACTCCTACACGCTGCCTTTCCCTGACCGCTCTCGCCTGCATGAGCTAGAGAACTTACCTCAGGAAATCATGCTTGGCGAGATTGTTGCGGATTGTATTAAACAAATCAACGGCGCCGGGCCATCTCCCTTGTTTCGTCCGGACTGCCTTGTCGACGTAGGAGGTGGGAACGGCTTTATCACAGCTGCCATCGCGGAACGGTTGGGTACACGCGGGGTAGTGGTGGACCCCTATTATCCCCCGCACTCGATTGACTGCTGTCCCTCACCATGGGCAGACACCCGCGAAAGAGCGCGCCCGCCGCAGCGACGGACAAGCCATATCACACGTGTGTCTGCATTCATTCGGGATGTAGACTGGCAACAGAGCGTGGAGACCGATCCTGAGAAGACAGTGCTGATTGCGAAACACCTCTGCGGGTCGGGCATCGATGATTGTCTTTTGGAGGTCGCCCGTCAGGGAGCGCTGCCGAAGGTCCTGGTTCTCGCACCATGTTGCTTCCCTAAAATTGATATTGACCGCTACACCGGGGCGGGCTTCCTTCGGGATTTGCTCGGCGTCAAAACACAGCGTGGGTTTGACCGCATCGGCCGCGTCACAGACTGGAATATGTCTAGTACCCAGCATGCGAAGGAGGCAGCTCTGGAGCGTGACACGAAGCAAAGAAGCCGGCTGTCGCCACACGATGTGGAAACAGGTGTAGGGGGCAGCTTCCCCTACAGGCGAGTGGGCTCACACCGCTCTCTTGCCAGCGTCGTTCCCTGCATGCATGCACTTTCCCAGCTCGTTGAGGCCCTCGTGAACCACGGCAGGGTGCTGTGGCTCGAGCGCAACGGTTACACCGCACGTGTCTACCATTATGTCCCGAACACCATCACACCCAAATGCAAGTGTATCGTAGCGGTGAAAGCGTGACTGTGTTCTCCGCCCCACAAAAAGAAGAAGAACACGTTTCGAATCTACGTCCTTACCCCGCTGGCTTTCCTAAAAGCCTATTCTTCACATCATTTGCACTTCCCCTAACTACAAGTAATAAAAAAAGAAAAAATATGTATTTTGGCACACAATAACTCCAACGCGAAACTCCTCCTTACTATGTGTTGTACTATAATATGAATCGACTCTCTTCATTCAGCACGTCTTGTGCACTTTCATGAACGATGTAAACTGCCGGAATTTTGACACCATCCTCCAACCCCTCTCGTTCCTGATAACCTCCACTCTATTCATCCCTCATCTTTCAAACTGTTATTTCCTGATCTAATTGGCAAACTCCGCGGTCTCCAATCGAGTTAAAGGCCCTTCATTTACGTTTGATTTTTTTTATACCCCTTTTCATGTCCCTGCAGAAGCACTGAGCAGCCATTCTATCTTGGTCCTAATTAATTTCTTCTGCTCCGTCTCACAACGATCTCTCATGAGCGATAATAATAAGGTGGGCCAGTATACGCTTGGCCCATTGCTGGGTACTGGTAATTTCTCCAAAGTACGTCGCGGCAAGGATGCTGAGGGCCGCGAATGGGGCATCAAGATTGTCAGCAAGCGGCAGGTAGAAAAGGAGGATATGCTAGACCAGATGATGCGAGAAATAGCCATCATGCGTAGATTGAAACACCGCAACGTGTTAGAGCTACGGGAGGTCCTCGAGTCTAAGCGGCATTATTTCCTAGTGCTCGAGCTTGTTACGGGGGGAGACTTGTTCGACAAGATTGTACGCGCGCGGAGCTTCAACGAACGTCAGGCTCGGTTTTACTTCCACCAATTGATAGCAGGCGTGTACTATTGTCATGCAAACGGGTGCGCCCACCGCGACCTCAAGCCGGAAAACCTGCTGCTGGACCAAAACGGCACGCTCAAAATTTCCGATTTTGGTCTATGCAATATGCAGCAGAACATTCTACTCCAGACCATGTGCGGCACGCCCAACTATGTCGCGCCTGAGGTTCTCATGGAGCGGGGCTATAATGGTCTGTCCGCAGACATTTGGAGCTGTGGTGTGATTCTGTACGTGATGCTGGCGGGGCGCCTGCCGTTCGAGCACCGCAACATGAACGTCCTCCTAGCGAAGATCGAGCGTGGCGAGTACCAAATGATTAGAAACATTTCTGAAGGTGCACAGGACCTCATTCGGCGCATGCTAACGGTCAATCCCCTCCATCGTATCCCACTTCACGAGGTCATTCAGCATTGCTGGTTCAGAGTCGACTGGAACCCTAGAATGCTCACTGACCAGTAGAAGAGTCCACCCTTTTGACCCTCTCCCGTGTCATCAGAATCGCTGCTGATCGTTTCCAACTACACTCCACAGCGGCGGAGCACGCGCCTGGCACTGAAAGGTCATCGTAATCATGTGTATCCCACCCTGACTTCTTTTTCACTCTCTCCGTTTTCCTGTTCAGAAGCTTAATTTAATAACACAAACATATGCAAACGTAAAAAAGAAACATTTCGCCCTAAAGAGAAGAAGACAGTGAAGGGCTACACGGCGATGGAAGAGGCATCCTCTCAGCATTTTTTTTGTTTCCGCGTTTCATCCCATTTCCTACTCGCAGGCGAAGGTGGTTGTGGAGCTCCCCCACTCCCACTACACGTGGCGTCAGTGTCAGGCTGACGGTTTGGGTCTCGACAGGAGTTCTCTCTTCGCTTATTGCTTCTGTTTGTGTGTCCAGCTCCTTTTATTTTTTACATCCCTCTGTGAATATTCGTGTATTTCACAGTTATCTTTTCGTTGTTTGATCTTATAGCATGTGTAGACGGACCGTGGTGCTCTGCTGGCGTTTATTTGGGGAAAGCTCTTCTCATTGTATCCGAAACGTGTCTTTCCTAAATACGCTGGGAGAATGTGCTTCTTACTGCATCATCAAATTCGTCTGTGCTAAAGATACTGTTTCCCCAACAGTAATACAGGACGCTATACTATTCTGGTGTCGTCCCAAGTTCCCCCCCCCCCCTTCCTTCTTCACCATAGATGTATCTTCTCCTTTTCGACTGCTTTTGATGCCGTCATGTGAACATCTATTATATGAACATCGTAACCTACATGGGGCATCTCTGCGCTCCGATGTGTTTTCATCATGTCGACTTCTCTTGTCATACCATCTTAACGCGCCGGCAGCGATGTCGTGTCACTGCTCCCATGTTACACTATTTTTTCATACTTTCCCGTTTTTTTCTTTGTGTTCTTGCGATTACAATATTTCTTTACGATTGCCCCCCCCCCCAAAAAAAAAAGATAAATTTAACATTGAAATCGAATAATGAAGGAGAGCGTGTGCTACCTCCGACAAGATGATACGTCGACGGCAGCGATGGAAATGCGGACTCTGGTCGATGATAATTGGGGCGATGTCGAGAAAAAGTCGGGCTACTATGTATTCCCGTGCAAATCTACTACTTCACTGATAACCTGACCAACTCTTGTCTACGTGATCCTCTACCTCTGGCGATGCGTACGCACATTTGCAGCTACAGCTGCGTGGTAAATCTAGCGCACACCCGGAAGTGAACTCTTCTAGATTTCCTGTGCATATTGCTCTTTTATTTTAAACACCATTGTTGGGATCGGTACATATTCTTTGCTAGCCTCCGTGCGAACGCTCGCCCACCCAGGAAGGATGTCGAGCTCTCGTGTCGGGGAGTACGTGCTGGGAAACCGACTCGGGTCAGGGAATTTCTCGACAGTGAGACAAGCAACTGACCTCAACGGCAGAGTGTGGGCGGTAAAGATCATTGACAAGCGACGGTTAAAAGCCGAGAACATGGAGGACCAGATGCTCCGAGAGGTCGCTATCATGCAGAAGCTTCGTCACCGCAACGTTGTGGAGTTGCGTGATGCGCTGCAGTCCACAAACCACTACTTCCTAATTCTCGAGTTGGTCACTGGTGGGGAGCTGTTTGACCGCATCGTTTCCGCAACCCGCTTCGATGAAGCTACTGCTCGGCGATACTTTCACCAACTAATCGCAGGAATCTCCTACTGCCATTCGTTCGGCTTCGCCCATCGCGACCTCAAGCCGGAGAACCTTCTTCTAGATGAGAACGACACGCTCAAGATATCTGACTTTGGGCTCAGCAACAAGCAGCAGGATGTACTGATGGAGACTGTCTGCGGCACACCCAACTACGTTGCGCCGGAGGTCCTGAAGGAGCGTGGCTACAATGGCTTCGCCGCCGATGTTTGGAGTTGTGGTGTGATCCTGTACGTCATGCTCGCTGGGCGGCTACCGTTTGAGGATCCGAACATGCCGGCGCTTCTGGCAAAGATTGACCGCGGTGAGTTTCAGCCCATTTCGTTCGTTTCGGAAGAGGCGCGAGACCTCATGTCTAGGATGATTGTTGTGAACCCCCACTGGCGCATCAGCATTGAGGAGATCATGACACACCCCTGGTTTGCTCCGGGGTGGGACCGCTCCATGCTCATCTCAGGATGACCGCAACGGCAGGACCAGCAGTCGTCTGTGTTCACCTCTGGTGCTTCCCGTGGCGTCGGAGCCAACTACTACGGGGTCCACGTCTAGTACCGTTTTGCTGTTCTTCAAGACTATAGACATATGTAGCCTCCAACCCCCGGAATTTGCAGGGGGAGGTAGTTGCGCGTTGGAACCATCAGCGAGACGTCAACATCCGCCTTTTCTTTGCCAATCACTACCATCAACCTCACGCAGGCGTATTTTGCGTGGCCCCCTCATTGGATGTTGTGGCGCCTACGCAATATTTAATCTCCAGGATCTACCGAGTAGAAGCTCCTCTATGGGAGCTACCCGCATTAAGTTTCTCTTGTTGGTCATGTCGGTGAGAGCGTTTCCTTGTCTGATGTCGTCACACTTGTCCTGGAGCATTCCACATGTCGCGTGACTACTGACCCTTTCTGATACGAACCTGGCACCCCTTCCGGTTTTGTTTCCTCTTTCTTTGCCCCACCTCCACTTTCAAAGTTTGTGTGACTTCTCTCTTCTGGCTTCAACACCTGCGCGTCCTCCGCGGTGGGTTCTCTTATTGTGCACATGTTTTTCATTCGTTTCCCCACACTCTTATTCGGTACGGTGGTGGCTGTGTTGTCAGATATCCACAGTGGACCGCTTCATACCGCCTCGTTGCGAGTGTACTACGTGATCAGCTTGCTCCGGACATCGTGACCATTTTGTCCGACAAGGAGCTAGAACCACATTGTCGTTCCTGCAAAGGATACCGTCTGTATTGTTCTCCCATCATTATTTTTTCCGATGCCCGTAGTGCTTCTTTCTATTTCTTTTCTATCTCTTTTGTAGTTAATGTGTTTCCTTACATTTCCCTTTGTGCAGATCGTTGACATCCTCCACCTCCCCCCCCCCCCACTGTATTGTTTCCTTTTTTTAAACCGTATGTGTTCCCCATTCTTTCTTTGTACACAACCCTCGCGCTCTGTTGCATTGCTTCCGCCGAAATATGATCCCGGCCCACCCAAACATTACATCAAAGTTAAACTATCAAATTCATACGCCATTGAGTATCGCTGATGGGTCTTTATTGACGTTATTCCCGCACGGTCAATGGTCACCAGCTTACGTCGAGCCACTCCACGTCCGACTGTCCGCATGTTCAGCTTTCTACTACATGTTGGGCCATCCTGTAGTGGCTCGAGGTGGACGACCTCATCGTATGCTGACCCCCCCCCCCCTTGTGGCAAAAATGGTCTTTGTCGCGTCCGCTCTCACGCTTGCATGCTTATAACCTCTCACTCGTCGTCTTTTTGCTCTACAATTATTTCTCATACCTACGCTTAGCTAAACACACATTCCTTTCTGCTGACAGTGGCTCTTTTCCCTGCTACGCTCCGCTAGCCTTCCCTGCGAACGCCCGTTGATTTACACCTCTCCAGGCGTGCCCGAGGACGCAGACCACGTGGATTTCCATCATACAGCTTCACCCACGAGTGTCGCGAATCGCTAGTTTCCACGTAGGGCAACATGTCGAACATTACGGTAGGCGAGTACACGCTGGGGGAGCTTCTTGGCTCAGGTAACTTCTCCAAGGTTCGCCGCGGCACCGATGCAAGTGGCAAGGTGTGGGCTGTAAAGATTGTCGACAAGAAGCGCCTCAAGGCGGAAAACATGGAGGACCAGATGCTGCGCGAGGTGGCCATCATGCGCAAGCTGAGGCACCGCAACGTGATTGAGATGCGCGATGTGCTGCAGTCGCCGAACCACTATTTCGTCGTCCTGGAGCTCGTGACTGGTGGGGAGCTCTTCGACAAAATTGTTGCAGCGAAGCGTTTCGACGAGCCCACCGCGCGGCGATACTTCCATCAGCTGATTGCCGGCGTCTTCTATATCCAGAGCTGGGGCTATGCTCACCGCGACCTCAAGCCCGAAAACCTGCTCCTCGATGAGAATGACACGCTCAAGATTTCTGACTTTGGCCTCAGCAATCTTCAGCAGAACACGCTGTTGCAGACGGTCTGCGGCACACCCAACTATGTCGCACCAGAGGTGCTTATGGAGCGTGGCTACAATGGCCTGTCGGCGGATATCTGGAGCTGTGGTGTGATCCTGTACGTGATGCTGGCGGGGCGGCTGCCATTTGAGGATCGTAATATGACCGCGTTGCTGTCGAAGATCGAGCGTGGCGAGTACCAGATGATTCGCCACATCTCTGAGAGCGCGAAGGATCTCATTCGATCGATGATGGTGGTGGACCCCCACAAGCGCATTTCAATCGAAGACGTCATGAAGCACCCGTGGTTCACCATCGACTGGGACACACGCATGCTGCATACCAACGACAATAATGGTTAACGTGGCGTGTTGTGCAGCTTTGGTCGTCCCTCCCTCCACAAGCGCTCTGCCCGTGGTCAGCGAACGCTCTCTATTCCTCTTGCAATGTAGATTTCGTTTCGTTGTTGCATAATTGTGATCATTATTTCCGACCTGTTGTGACCTATTTTTTTTTTATCTTTTTCGACCTCCCGGTTGTACAAACACACACGCACACACATACACACACATGCCCTTATGTTTAATGTGTATATTTTTCATTTTCCTTTTTATTTTTTATGTCCTCTTTTTTGGCACTGTCTAGCCCATCACATATCTGGACTTGGCCATCCATTCACGATTTCCTGTTTACTCACTTTTACACCGTTCTGCGCTAGATGTGTGCAAGCAGAGATGTGGAATAACTGAAACTTCACGCAATTTTTCAAAAGACCGACGTCATCTTCAACTGCTCGCGTTCTGTTTCCGTACGCGCAGCCGATGATACCACTAGTCTTCCCCTACGTGTGATAAGAATTATTTATCTCTTCTGTTTCCCCTTTCGTCATTCCACTTTTTTTTGCTCTGCGTGACCATCTAAAAGGACATTTTGATGCGCTCGATATTCTCTACATTTGAACTAACCATCAAATGGCTGCCCTCCGTTTTCGAAGTTACCTCCTCAAAGTAAACATCCCTGGTGCTGCTTCAGAGTCTAGAATGAACTGTCCGTTGAGTATGTGGGAACGGCGTTCATTCCCCTCCCCCCCACCTTCCCTATTTGTCCTCTCCCTTTCTCCCTTTCCCCACCCCTCCTCATCGTCCCACCATGTCTAGAGTTTCACGACGTATCGAAGGTGTGTCACCTCCCTCCCCCCCCCCCCCTCCCCTCCCTCCCTCCCCTCCCTCCCCTCCCCCTCCTGTGTTGTCGCATGTTCGTATCTTTTCTTTCATAGTTGTTGACTTGGTGACATTTTCCCATCGCGTCTTCCCTTCGGCACGCACATGCCGACACCAAATCATTGTGTTTCACTTGTATATTTTGTCTGTCTGTTTCGTTGTGGATACATTACCCTCATCACCAGAATGTATGTGCATGTTTGGTTAAGTCTATATTATTATGAAAGAGTGTCAAACACAGATCGATGGCATGTGCTCTACGTATGGCCCTTCAGACCAACAACAACAAAAAAAAACAGGCACATTTATTGCCGGGCACACGTTTTCGCACACATACCTTACACACACACATACATCACTCTCATAGCTCATGTAATGGTTATAGTGGTGGGATATTGTGTTTTCTATTTCAACGTAAAAGGTTGGGTGTTGATATTGTTTTTGTTCTTCAACCACGCAGATGCTTCTATCATCTCGCCACATTACACCCCATTCTGCTATCTGTGCTCACACTTTGGCGTCCCACATTGCGCCTAAAGCATCATGCCCTTTTCGAATCACTTTCCATTACCTAGCCGATCGTTCTGTCTTTTTTCCCACCTTTCGTGTGTGCTTTCATTATTTGCTGCTCCGTGTACGACGTGTTCTTTTCCTTCACTATATTGCTTGTATGGCATATTTGTGTGTCTTTTTGTGAGTGCGTGTTTTCCCTCGGAGAGACCACTTTTCGTTTCGTTCTCACTAATACTTCCCGCCCCCTCGCCACCCTTTTCTCTTGTGTCTTCCACGTCCCTCGCCGCTCCGACTCTCTGAAAAGGCCCCTTTGCACCGGCATCCGTGTCGATCCATCAAGGAGGAAACAAATGCAGAATTTCCTCACGGGAGGGCCTGCATCAACTCTCGAATATCCCTTAAAAAAATATAAAAGAAAAAACTTCAAATTGAACTCATTCTGTTCACGAGAAAAAGATGCTACTCTGTCCACGGCAGTACAGATGTGTCTATAATGGATGCCTATTACTCGTATACTGTCGACCACTGGTTGCCTCAAAGCAAATGTCATTGAGCTACGGAACTTCTGCAAGAGTAATCAGCGACAGTGATGACGCTGCTGGGGTATCCCCAACAAAACCCCATTTCAAGTAGGTATTGCCAAATAATCAACGAGATTTCCACCAATACCCGCGTTTTTTTTTAGTAACTGCACAGTAAATCGAGCGTCATCCCCACCAGGGATATTTATATAAGCACACACACACATCAATACATCTATAGAGAGGGTATATATAAAAAAACCGTATTCACGGACTACCGTATTATCTTCCTGTCGTTTATGCCTGGTGGCAGTCGTCGACACGCAAAGAGAAAATAAACATCCAATATTGCATTTTCCTTGAAACTCTAGCATAAATGAACGCGGATCAGAATGTTAGTACCATTGTTGGTCTCTTGAAGGGCGTGTACGACACGCAGAGTAACCGCGATCGTCGGCAAATCACACTCAATCTCTTGAGATTCGAAGAGCAGCTGGACGGACGTACATTAGTGTCCGTTGCCGTGTCCTTGCTAGGCCTGTCAACCGAAGGGAGCGCTGTGCAGGCCTACGGTGCTGTCATGCTCAAAAACGCGCTGCGCTGCAACAAGGCGTCTGTCACGGACATCCCCTTTAGTGACCTGTTCACGTGGTACTGCAATGAGCCTTCCATGAGTCGGCTGCTCGCGGAGGACATGCGCAAGCTACTTGTCGCGTGCGTCTACTCCGGCGGCGCAAGCGTGGTGCCGCAAATGCTGCAATCCCTTCTAGCAGAAGACGATTTGTCGAAGCACCCGCGGCGTCTGCTGCTGCTGAATGAGGTCGCCAATGCCTGCATGGACCCCGACTTTGACCACGTCGACCGCGATAAGGTTGGCCCTCTTCGAAGGGCTCTCGTCGCGAAGGCAACCCACGTTTTGCGGTGTCTCACGGTCACCCTCTTTTCGCTTTTCACGGCAGCAGGTGGGCAGGCGACGACGACAGTGCCCCAGGACATGGTGCCCCTCCTCGATGCCGCCTTCGCTGTCATGGGGGTGGTGGCGCCGGCGGCGGATTGCAACGTGTGGAACGACGTTAGTCTCGGCGACACACTTACCGCGCTCTTGCGCTGGCCTCCCTCGCAGCGATCGGCGGTGATGGTCTCTTCTGCGTTGATCCGGACGGCCAACTCGGCGAATGTGAGCAAGATGCGTTTTCTGGAGGAGCTTCTTTCCCTCACACTCGATTGCTTGCGGTCCTGTGTTGTTGCGAAAGATATTGGCGTGGTTGACGAGGTGTTGTCGCTGGTGAAGGATGTCCCCAAGTCCATCGGCACTGCCGTGGCTCCGTCTCTGTGCCGATGCCTGGTACCCGTGTTGACAATCCCAAGTGTGTGGTTTGCCGAACAGGTCTGCAGCATACTCACCTCCGTGGAGGATAAGAACGCGCTCAAGGAAATCAACCCCTACGAGCTTTACGCGGCCTTGCACAATCTGATTGTGAAGCACCAATTTGATCCCGAAAATGGTAGCGACCCGGAGGGTGCTGCACTGTCGCAGGAGCAGCTTGGCTTCACTCACCTGTTTAAGCAGACGTTCGATAACCTTCGTAGCATGGCGGGTAAGCTGATGCGCACCGTAGCCGCGCTGGACGCTCAGGAAACCAATTCGTACATTGTTCAGCTGCTGACAAATCTTTCAGACGCCAAAGGGACTCCGTCCGACCCTCGCACACGTAATGGCTATGTGACGCAGCGCAGCGCGACGTTTCTTGGATGGGAGGCCACCGCCTTTATGGTGGAGCACCTCACGGAGTCATTCCGCCACTCCACCTACCAAGTTGCTGAGTGCACCATCGCACTTCAGCAGCGTCGCCCGAGCGACGCCGTCCTCACGCCGCTCTACCTCAACATGCTGTCATGCTTCTGGCGGTGTCGTGAGGCTACAGAGTCGCTAAACTTGTGGTCTGGCACGTTGGACATCCTCTTTCACTATGTGGAAGATCAGCAACCTTCCAACGGCGACCTCGACGAGGAGGCGGCCCACCGCCGCGCGCACACCCTCCTCGTGACGGCGTGTAGTGACCACGCGAATGAGATGGGCCCCAACGTCGTCCTCGGGTGCCTACAACGGATAAAGGGCATCCTGTTCTCGGCGAAGGGACAGGACCGCACCCTTCTATACGAGTGCCTTGCCGCGCTCATCGCTGTCCTCCCACCGCAGGTGGCTCCTGCCGAGTTTTCTGCGCTAGTGGACCCGATGCTGGCTGTGATCCGCGAGACGACGCTGCCGCTCACGCAGGAAACATTCAACGCCGTCGTTGTCGGCAAGACGCAAGAAAGCCGCGACCTCCGCGATACCCTTCGCACCTCCATTGACATTCTCTCCGCCGTGTTCCGACGTAGCCAGCAGACGGGTTATGTGATGGATCGACTCAACAACCTAGTGCCGGTGCTTACGCACCTCGTCACACTGTTGCACGGTGTAACTCCCGCCAACCTGCCGCCCGAGTTTCGCAGAATCCTCGAATTGAGCGACCAGGAGAAGCAGCAGCTGCTCCCCGGCCGGTCGCGCCAAAGCAACGCTGGCGAGCGCAAGTCGCCGGCGGAGATGGCGCGGTTGACGTTTCTGAACATGCGGACTTCGCTCTATCAGCTGGTAGGCGCGGTGTGCCCGCTCGTGCCCACAGAGCACCTTTCGGTGCTCCTGCAGAGCGTCCTAGTAGGCACTGACACCTCCCTACCCATCAGTCACGTGCGCACACTGACACAAAAGTGTCTGATGGTCGTGGCAGATCACCACCCATCGCTGCTAGGACCCATTCTTGGACTGCTCACGTCCATCTTCACGCAGCGTACAACAGATTTGCGCAACGCACAAGCAAGTGCCCAGCAGGCACCGGGTGGAGGGCGGGGTTCGAAAAGGAACGGCGATGACGACGTCGTTGACGGCAAGCAGTGGTTCTACTACACCAAGGATGTTGTCAGTTACGTGCGCGCACGAGTGCTGGAAAACAGCATGTGGCGCCAGAACCCCCAACTACTGCCCTTGACCGCATCGTTGGCGGTCAGTCTTCTCGAATGCAACACAGATTCGCGTGGCGCGTTCTATTTCGCCATGGCACTGATGGACTTATCGGAATCCACCCCCGGACCTTCTAACTCCGCACAACAAGGCGGATTTAATGGTGCAAATGCACAGGGGCTCGGACAGGCGCTATTAGACATGCAGCAGAAGCTCTATATTCACGTGCTCCGCTTCGTCGCACAAGAGGTCCGTAGCTGCGCGAATGGGGGCACGGTGTCAAAGGAGGTGGACTCTCTCGCTTACGTGTCCGCTTCGGCGTATGTGCGACTGGTGCCAAACCTTGGCACTTGCCTTACGGAGATGGGCGTGCCACCCACCGAAGTCGAGAAACTCCATACGCAGCTCATCATGGCAAACTCTGAACCGGCGCGAAGGAGGAAGGTGAAGGATTTCTACCTCTCTGTGATGAAATGAGCCCGTTTTTTTTGACACAGACGTTCTCCTTCCTATTCCTGTCTCTCTCTATATATATCTACATATATCCATATCCTCACGATGGTGGGTATTATAACGCTTTAATACACTCTATGGGAATAAAGAACCACAAAAAAACTCATACAAAATACGTAACTGCAATCCTCTTACTCACGAAAACGTCTTTGTTGTGAGCAGTGTATGGTTGCAAGAGCACACACTCCCAATAATGGGTTTCGGAGGGGTGGCTTTTTCCTACCCTTCCCTCCCCCCCCCCCTGTTGTGTCTCTGGGGTATTCTCAGAGAAGTCACGCCAATAATACTCCGCGACATGTTTACCTTAAATTCATACATTTCTCTGCAACTTGCCCTCCTCTCTCACTCTCCGTCATTGATCCCTCCACCCCCCCCTCCTCCTACTGCTAAACTTTTCTTGCCACACTCCACTCCGCAACTACTTAAACGGATTCGCTGTGGACAACAAGGAGATCGCTCCCAACTAATAACACCTGCAGTTCAAGCTTCATTAACATACATAATTTCATGCCGTGTCCTTCGTGTTCGAAAATCTAAAACGAATTTTCAGCATCTAACACCTGGACTCTTGTTTTTTTAAAACGGTCAGTTTTTTTTTGCGCTTCTTCTTTTCGACCTTTCCTTACCTTAGTAGTACGGCTTTCCTTTACGTCTGCCAAACTTGGCTTACTATTTCCTTTCATTAGCACTCCTGAAGACCGTATTATTCACGAGGGAAGAACTACCCCAAGTCGACGTGCTCCCTTTATACCTACCACGCACAGAAGAACTAATATATATATAACAAAAAAAACCTGACCTACGTATTTGCTTCGTGCGCCCTTTCTTCAACACACCTCATCTGTAAGCTTCACACAATGACGAGGATGAACTACCGCCACAACCCCTACGGGAGTGTGAACATCTCCGCCGACCCCTCGGACTCGCACGTGTCCTTCCGCATCTGCATCTTCAACCCGGACACGCACAGGAACTCCTCCAACACCAGTCTGGGCGAACCTGAGTGGTCCCAGGAGTGCACGTCGGAGGACTCCGTGAAGATCAACCAGGCGTCGGGTGTGCTGGAGGCTTGCGCAGAGCCCAACGAGCTGAGTACCGAGAAGCCCCGCAGCAAGTCCACGACGCCCCCCAAGCGTACTGGCGACGCTGCCGCTGATCACTATAAGACACGCATGTGCAAGAACTTCATGACGAAGGGCAGCTGCCCGTACGGCCTTAATTGCTGTTTTGCCCATGGACGCGACGACCTTCACACCTACTCCCAGAACGTCCGGATGGGCCTCACTTCCGAGGCTGCCGTCAAGTCCTACCGGCACATGTTGGCCGCACAGGCAATGCACGTCACCCATGCCAACCATTATTACTAAGGAGGCTGGGAACCCGACATAAAAGGAGCTCCCTACCCTAATGCCCCTACTTGCAGTGCGCGCTACTGAGCGTCTCGGGCAATGGATCCTCCTCTCTTTTTCTCTTCTATCCTACTCCGTTTTCTTTTCTTGTTTGCCTTTTTCTTAAGATACCCTCCCGAACTTTATAGTCCCTGTTCCTTTTTTTTTCTCCCTTCCCCCCCCCCTCTCTCTTCCCCCCTTTTTTTCTACCCTGCTACCCCCTTTTTTTCTCTCTTCCATATTTTCCATTTTAAAATATAAGAAATTTTGCGTCGTCTCCACACAGTTTAAACTTTCTGGAGAAGTATCTCTTCCCCCTCCCCCTCCCCCTCTTTCCCTTCTAAAGTTTTCTTCTCCTTTTTTTTCACTAAAATGGTTCTACTGCTACATTTCTTTCCCTTTTTTTTAACCTGCACTCCTGATTCGCTGTCCTGATTAAAGAACATAACATGTGATCCAGGATTGTCCCTTTACTTCCCCTCCACGCGCTCATTTGAATGTACGAAGAACATTTTATTTCATCGCTTCATTGATCCTGCGATACTGACAACTCTTCACTATTGAGCTACTCAAAAACAAACAAACAAACCCACACGGCTCTGGGTACAACTGTCCCATCCCCCTTCCTTTCCTTTTTTGTTTCCGTCTCCCGTTTTCTTCCGAGCGGCTCTTGTTCTTTTCCACCCCTCCCTCTTTTCTTTTTTACTTTTACGTTCTGAGTTCATTGCTCCAGTGAGTGTCTGCTATTTTGCGTGGCTGTTCTGGTCACTTCTTTTAGATACCTACCTGCCCCCACCCCCTTTCTGTCCCCCCCACCTCTTTCTATCTCTCTCTATATATATATTTCTCCTGCACCTGCTATCTCAATAGCTCTTTGTCGTGTCGCCGATACGCAGAAGGTGTCCTTTCTTTTTCATGCTATCTTATTTCTACCTTCCTCCTTCCTCATCATTTTCTGTTGTCTTCCTTGAACCATTTAACTGAAAATTACAACAAAGAATGCGTGAATACCTCGTCGAGGGGAACCAGAATCCCCCAAGTGGTCATGGACCAAGGTGAAGTGAAGTGGGCCAACATATATATATATATATGTGCAGACGTGGTGGTTGATCCGATACAATCGGTCATTCACGGCTACGCATCACTTCGCAGGGTGAAGTGAATCGAATCGTATCTGCACTAGTAATAGAAACCGACGGTGCTCTATCAATGTCCTCCCTAATTTCCCAACATTAAACCCCATTGTTGGCAATTCACCTCGATGTATACTCACTCCAACCTTGCAATTTTCTCCCTGGGAACCTCATTTTTTGGTTTGGCAGCTTCCTAGTATACACCCACACACAGATCCATTATAAAAGTCTGAATGACACGTGTCGGCGGGGCCTCGTCAGCACAGAACCGGTAGTCCTTTCCCGGCCCTCGTCGTGGGAACGGGGGCGGCATCAGCTCCCCCAACTGCCCCGCGGCGGCCCGGGGGGCACGGCGTGGGTGGCTTTGGCGGGCGGCGGATTGGCCAGGGTGGGGGGGGCGGTCGCGGTTCTTTGGGGTGGGTGGGAAGGCTGTGGCGGGGGCTGGCGGGTGGGGCGGCCTTGGGTTCCGTGCGCGCGCCCGGGGCGGGGCGCCTGGCGCCCCTGGCCCCCAAAGCAACCAGCGGGAGGGGACCTCGGGCAGGGCCCACGCCACGCCATCCCCGCCGGCGCGCCCGCCGGTTTTTTTTGGCGGTCGCCGTGGGGAGGCCCGGCCACGGACAGGGCCGCAACCCAACAACAACGGAAGGCGGCGGTGGTACCACGACGCTGATGCAGAAGCGCTGGCACCGCGGGCTTGTTGTTGTGGGGAGGGGGGCCTCCCGGCCAGGCGGTGGACGCTCTTCAACATCGCAGGCAGCCCGCTGGGCACGCCGCCGCTTCCTGCAGCGGCGCCCAGAACACGCGGAACCGCGCGCTGCGCTGGAGTGCCTTAAGCTGCTCGAGGAGACGAGGCGCCTGCCGCCGCACAGCCACGTGGCGTTAGCAACCGGCCACGCGGCGATCGTCCTCGCGCAGCGGAAGGCCAACGGCTATGGGGGTATCGGACGAGGCGGCTCGCTGAACCTCCTGTACGAGTGGGTCTACAACCTGTTCCACGAGAAGAACATTGTCGTTGTCTTCTTCTACATTGCCGGACCGCAGAACCCCGCCGGCTCGCTCTCGCGGCAGTTCTCAGGCGGGGACGGGCAGCAGCTCTGCCGCGAGTTGACGAACGTGGCCGTAGAGGTCCCCTTCCTCAGAGCCACCTTCTGCCCACTGTGCGGCGACGAACAACAACGGGCGCCCTTCGCCAACAGCCAGTGGCTATGGGGTTAAGTGGTAACTATGCGTCCTTCGGTTGCTGCGAGTGCTAGTGGTATCGAATGTGGGTGCAAACGGAAAACGAGAGAGCTACTGCTCTCAAAGGAGTTGAAGTGGTAGTGGTGCGCGTTTTTCCCACCAACTGAGCACGGGCCCACGCGCCACCTCCCCCACAAAAAGATCCACCTGTGTATGCTTCCGCGCGGAGATGCGCCGCCGTCCGCGAAGCTTCGGCGTGGAATCTGAATAATCACATGCATGCTACCACTCGCTTGTCCAACGCAACGTGCGGATCATGTCCCCCAGTGACGCACTGTCAACGTGTGACTCTCCCTCCGCTCCTTTACACAGTAGCGAAACAACCGACAGAGCGAGTGGTGACTTTCTCATCCATTCGGTCGTGAACGACAGCACCTTCTTTGCATTCGAATATTATTGGAAGGCATTTGACAGTGAACCACAAGGTATGTTGTCATTCAGAGACCTATAGTAGATTCACCTCTACATTTTTTCAGTAGCGAGTAAATGCCCCAATGCTCTAGGAGGGAGTTGCCATGTGTATTGTTTTGTCCTACCGCCCTCAGTAGTATGCAAGTCAACATCATCAGACTCCGCGAAGGGCAATATGGACGTAATCTGCGCATATCGATACTCCACCGTTGTGGTCACCCTGGTGCATAACTGGGGTTTAAAAACGTTTCAGTACACAGTGGTGTTACCCCAGAAGAATCGTTTCCACCGCAATCACATACGCGTTTTTCGTTACCAGTTGCGGAATTTCACTTCCAGGTGCGATGGTCTGAAAAACAACGTGGACTATCTCCATCTACTGTATCTCAGTAAACCTTACATTAACATTGACTTTTGAGGATGGTGATTGTGACGGACGCACAATAGACCATCCTGCTTTATCGCTTTCTGGACTACAGGGAGTGGGAGGGTCGGCCGAACTACATCGCGTGGCTTTCCCATATATAAGAACAGCCGCCCCACCGTTGAAAAGTGGAATCCTGCAGGTACGGGGATGCTACCAATTCTAGCGTCCAGACCACGTATGAAAGCCCAATCTCTATCGAGCAAAACTCTATTCTCCAACTTCCCTCCACATTTTCTCAGCCAAACGCTTGGATGTATCGACGGGAGGAGTACAGGAGATTTTAGTCTTTGGAGAGGTTTTGTTTTCTTTGATGCACAAATACCTTGGATGATCTGGCAGACTGTAACGAACACCTAGATCAGACGTAAGCTTCCAAATCCTTAAGGGAATGCGGGGCATGTATAGACAGACCACTATTCGGAGCTTACAGAATGCCATATTTGAACACTATCTCAGTCCTTCCGCAACCCTTCCAGTACTTCTGGTATACTTGTTGGAATAACTCATGCCCCGAGAGTTGCGTCAATGAGAGCCGTTACCAATGACACGATGGTTATTTATTTTGTTACTGTTGCCATGTTATAAAGTCAAACCACTTATCTCCACCCATTAATATTATCTAAACAGAGCTGTGGTGTCATTTTGCAAAGGGGGTGGGGGGGGGGGGTGGGACTTGCAATCACTCTATCCCCCCCACTGTACACACTTACACGCCAGACATCCCGCAGCCAGTATCATTGGTCACCACAGGAGAATTTGTGAGGGCACTGAACTATACATTTCTACTGGTGTAAGTGTGTGTGTGTCTTGACAAGTGAGGTTCGCACTTTATCCTCACAATCTCGAATAGTTACATGTACTATGCGCATTGTCTGCCTTTGCCCAACCTTTCCCCCTTTATCGCGTACAGTGGTGCTAGTGCACACATCCTGCTGTACATCCGTTTAACGTGTACGTCCTTTCGGCTGCACCGTTTCCATGGCAACTGGCTTCAACATTCGGAGCAACACTATGACGTACTGTATATTCAACTACACGTGTGCGCTTTGGTGGGTGGTGTGATTGACATTAATCATTACTCAGGTGAAGTACATGGTCTCTGCACATGTGGAAAGGAACAGTTCTATTGGAAGCGGCGTATCTGCCAGTGGCCACTTCACTATCACGTGCAGACGCGGTCTTCTCTTGTGATGCTGTCGATTGCGTATTTCAGGTGTGTACGAGCATGTTCCTGCCGTTTGGAGGGTTCCTTCCTATTTGCCTGTGAGAGAGACGTCGCATTATTGCAAGTGTGCCACATCATGGTTTAATATACGCATTATCCAGCATTCAATCTTTTCTCATGTACCCTGTAGTGTATTGCGAGTATGTTCCTTCTCACGTACCTTCTTTCCCAACTTCAACAGTCGTGCGCATACGTCTCACAGCGACTGCACCCTTGACACGATCAAGGGGCCAGAC
>AUXJ01007064.1:0-11028 GCA_000482205.1 Herpetomonas muscarum
GTACGAGTCTCTTCCCCTCCCTGTTTTTTTTGGGTGGCCGAGGGAGTGCGACGTAGCACCGTTGAGAACAAAATCATCAACAACAACAACAAGGGGGGCCATCGCCTGCTTGGCTTCCCATCTTTGAATCTCTGGGAGAAGTGAGGGCTGCTTCTCACCACTTTCTTTTGTTCCTCTTTCTGTCACCTATCTTTTTTTTTCATTTCATTTCATTTCCCTTCTGTTTCATTTTTTTTGTATATAGCCGATATCCTGTTGCCAGACCACCTCGGTCTACCCCTACTTGATTCTCTAGAACACCCTACAGACACCCACACACCCACACGCCTCCAGCGGAGCAGTGCGAGGCGTGACGACGTAAAGAAAAAAAACGAAGAAATCGATGAGTCTAGTTGGGAGCGGGACGCAGGTCCCCTCTCCGCTGTCGCAGCGGCGGGCACCGCCCTTTGACGGCCAGCAGCATCGAGTGTCCGCTGGTGGTGCCGGCGCCGCCGCCCCCCGGCCCAACCTCCACCTTGCCATTCTCGGCAGCCAAAGCGGCGTCGATGTGGAGACGGCCGCGCGTGTGATGCGGCACACGCTGACGTGCACGGAGTGCGCGCAGCCGTCCCCGGCCAGCGCCGCTGTCGACACGAACAACACAACGCTCATGTCAACGCTCGGGCGGGGCGGGCGCAGCGCCCGCGGCGCGCCAAAGTCGGCGTCGGCGATGGACGCGAAGGCGGCGGCGTCGGTGACGTCGGTGGCGTCTGCTACGGGCGGAAAGTCCGCGCGCGGCGGAAAGAAGGGGGCGCAGTCGTCGGCCGGCACCGATACGGCCGGCGTCGCTGCGACCACCGCCTCGAACCTCCTCCGCGCCGCCCAGTTCCCGGCCAACACGCCGTGCATGGACACGCTGCTCGCGCACATTGGCCGCGCCACGGCCCTCCGCGCCGGGGAGACGACCATCGACGAGATTGAGGCCCTCGAGCGGGAGGAGGCCGGCGGCGGCGAGGACGCGCTCGGCGATGAGAAGGGCGGCAGCACGCTACAGCACCAATCCTCGGTTGACGCCGCTGCGGCCGGGGGGAAGAAGGGCCGCCGCGAGAGCACCTCGGGGCCGCAGGGCGGCAAGCGGCGGGGCGGGGCGGCGAGCGCCGGCGACAAGGCCGCGAAGGCCGCCCCCAACGCCAGCGGGGGAAGCCGCAACGCCAGCGCCAACGGCCGCGGCTCGAGCCGCAGCAACACCGCCACGGCCATGAATGAGGCCGAGATGGAGGAGGCGCGGCGCGCGGCGGCAACGACGGCGTACCTCGCGAAGCACCTCCCCGACTGCGAGCTGGTGCAGCTGCCTGTGAAGGACGGCGGCCGCGCGACGGTGCCGGTTGTCTTCCTCTACCGCGTCCGAAATCAGGAGTCCCTCATCGCGACGGCGAAGAACGCGGAGGCGGTGGAGGGGCAGGGCTGCGCGGCCAGCGGCGTGTCGCCTGTCGACTGGGAGGCCGCCGTGTGGGCGACGGTGCAGCCGGTGCTGGGCGAGCACGCACAGGCCTACGGCTCCCCCACGTCGTCGCCGATCCGCCCGTCGGTCCTCTTCCCGACGGCTGCGGCGTCGATGCCGCCCACGGCTGTGTCCGATCTGCTGGTGGTGTGGGCCGTCGCGGACCCCTGCCAGCTCGTCGCCTGCGCCTGTGGGTCAGCGGGGCGGCGGTCGTCCGGGGCAGCGGCGGCGGCCGACGCCGCGGGTGGGCCGACGGCCGCTGGCGCGAGAAGAAAGAGCGCCTCGGGCCAACGGGCACCAGCAGCAGCAGCGGCGGCAGGGCCGTCCGCTGGGGCCGACGCCGCCGGGTCGTCGTCGACCGGCGGAGGCCCAGAGGCCGGGACAGGCCGGCGGTGCAGAGCGGCCGTTGAGGTGCGGCGGTGGCTGCAGCCAAAGCTGATTCTCTACGTGAACGACACCGATTTCGTCGATCTCACCGATCCGTCCCTCCCCTCGCGCGCCACGGCGAGCGCCGCCTCGCGCAACGGCACCGCCACCACAACCGGCGACCGCGACGCCGTCGGCAGCGGTATCGGAGCGATGGCCGACGGCAGCACCACCGCCGGCGCAGCGGACGGCGTCGTCGACTACGCCTCCTACTTCTTCCCTGAGATGGCAAAGGGACGCCGCGGGACCGTCACGGCCGGTGGCGGTGGCGGTGGCGGGTCGAGCGGGCGCGGCCGCAGCGGCGCGGGGGGCGCCAAATCCGCTGGCGCAGGCGGGAAGAAGCACGACAATAACAGTAACAACAACGCCGATGCCGCTGCCGCAGCGGGGGCGAATGGGGGGGCCCCCGGGGCCGCTGGCACCGACGACGCCGACCCCGCGACGGTGGATCTGACGGAAGTGCTGCAGACCGCCGCGGCAGACTACGCCTTCCTCCACCACAAGCACCACCCGCTGCACGTGGACCGGGTGCTCCACACCTGCGCCACCTTCCAGGACTTTGTCGCGAAGCAGCAGCGCTACCTCTACCAACGCCGCTTCGCCGAGGGGCAGCGCGCGCTCGTCTACCCCACCACCGCCATCGCCGCGGAGGCCGACCTTATCCCCGCGGTAGTCTACGAGAAGCCACCCCCGCGCCGGCTCTCGTCGCAGCAGCACGACTCCACCATGAGCGACGAGGCGGAGCCCCTCCCGACGTTCACGATGCTCGGCGGCGCATCCGGCGGTGGTGGCCGTGCCGGCACCGCAGCCGGCAGTCTGTCGGCCTCCCCCTCCTCCGCTGGGATCGTCCCCGGCGGGCTGCTCGCTCTGCAGGCCCAGGACACGCCGTCGCTCAAGGACTTCGCGACGTTTCTGTGGGACCGGAAGTTATACCTCGACGGTGTGCACGAGACGATGATGCAGCAGCAGCACCAGCACCAGCAGTGCGTCGGCAGCAGCGCCGGCAGCGGCCGCAACAGCGGCCGGCGCTCCCAGGCGCAGCAGCAGCAGCAGCAGCAGCAACTCGCGATGCTGCAGCAGGAGGCGGCAGCGGCGGCGGCGGCGGCTGCAGCCGGTGGCGTAAGTGACCCGTTCACGGACACCATGACTGTGCTCTCCGCGCACGAAACGCTGCAGCAGGCGATTCGCCTCGGCCGCAGGCGCTACGGCGGCGCGGACGGCGCCGACTACCACAGCAACGCTGACGACGACGAGCGTCGCCGGCGTGGCAGCGCACAGAGGGGCTCCAATCCCTCCACAGGCACCGTGGCGGCGCCGTCGCCCGCGGTGGAGACGTACCCTTTTCCCCAGCCGGTGTGGCACGTCGAGCGGCTCTGGACGCAGACGCGCGCCGTCCACGACAACCCGTCGCTGTGGGCCGGGACCTGTCTCACGGTCGTCCGCTCCCTCCTAACGAGCCTCGCAGTCGCCGTCGACGACTACCGCGGGTGGTGCGCGCAGCGCGCCATCACCAGTCTCCCCACCGCCGCTGCGATCCGCGCCCGCGACCGCGACGCCACCGGAGAGGCCGCGGGGTCGGCGAAGACGACGTCGACGGCGGCCGGCACCGCTGAGGCCGCGCCCGCGCCGCCCGTAGCGTCGGTTGGCGGCGTCCTTCCCGGCACCCGCCGCGCTGGCGGTCGGCCGGCCGCCCCTCCGGCGCCAGCGACCACCACTGGCACCGCTGCCGTGTACGAGCGAGAGAAGACGCGGGCCGGCGTGTTCACGCACTCCACTGCCGCCCACGCGCTCATTGGGCAGGCCGTCGTCAACGTCGCGCGCCGCCGCAACCCGCTGCAGCTCGTCACACCGGCCGACGAGTCCGCGCTGCCGCTGCTCCTCGCCGTCCCGGCGACGCACACCGCACGCGCGGGGAAGCGCAGAACCGCTGATGACGGCGACAAGAACGACGACGACGACGGGCAGCCGGCACCGGCCCCGCGGCGGCTTTTCCGCTCCTACGCGGCCCTCACTGCGGCGATGCCGGGCGACGCCGCCGGCACCGCCTCCGTCTTCGCCCGCCCCTCCCGCGGCGGTAACTCCTCGACCGCTGGCGACGGGGTCGGCGAGGCGTCGCTGACGTCACGCCCGTCGTCGCCGGCTCTGAAGCGGCGCCCCAACAGCGCGAACAAAAAGGCCGGCAACGGCGCGGCCTCGCCACCCCGCGGCAACGCCGGCAAAGAGAAGAAGCGCAGCGTCAGCAGCCACGGCGCCGGCGGGGACGCGGCGGCCGCGGCCGCAGCGGCGGGGGCTCCCGTCGCGGCTGAGAAGAGCCGGCGCCGCTTCGCGCTGCCGCCTGACCACGCGGAGGACCGACCGCAGCCGCACCCGTTCCGGCAGGAGACACAGTGGCTAGTGCAGCAGTACGTGAAGAAGGGTCTGGGGCTCCTTGGCATGCCTCCACCCCCGCGCTCCGTCGGGGGGCACGACGAGCACAAGAAGGCGACGCTGCTCGCGGCGGCCGCGGCGCGGGCGAAGATGCAGGAGCTTGAGGGCGACCAGTGCGCCGGCCTCTGCGCGAGCGAGGCGCACAAGGAGGAGGAGGAGCGGCTGGTGCGCAGCATTCTCTACCGGCAGGCAGTGCCAATTGAGACGCACCTCGCCTCCACCAGCACAGCCGCTAACACCACCACCACCACCACCACACAGCAGCAGCAGCAGCAGCCACACTCGCCCTCTCCGCCTCTACAGCAGCAGACGGCGGGGTCCTCCGAAGGCGCCCCCGGCAGCCGCGCGAGCACCGCAATGGCGACGTACAGCGATATCGGCGACCCGAACGACGGCCCCGGGCCCACCTCCACCGTCGAGCGCTACCTCGAGCGCTACGCAGCGGAGCAGATGGCCGCCGCAGCAGCAGTCACAGCTGAAGGCGGCGCCCTCCCGGACGCGGCGACGGAGGAGCTGCACCGCTGCATCTCACGCAGCCTCAGCGCCCGCGAGCGGGAACACACGCTGCAGCACATCCTTCTCTCCATCGTCGCCGACGCGGCATCTGGGACACTTGCACCGAACGACCGCGGCGGCGGCGGCGGCGGCCACGCGCCACCGATCCACCAGCGCCTCCCCGACCTTGACATTGAGGAGAAGGTCTCGCTTGTGACTGCCGCCAGCCGCATCGCCGCCTTCCGCGGCCGCTTCGGCTTCCACCAGACGACGCTGGCAACGCTGGCGACGGAGCCGGACACGGCCAACTGCAACAGCAGCATCAGCGGGGGCGGCGGCCTCGAGACGGAGGGCGTCGCCGGCTCCATGGCTGGCAGCGGGGGCGGCGACATCTTCCCGGCCTCCGTGACGTCCTCGTCGCCGAAGCGGCTGCAGCTCACGCGGCCGCAGCAGCAGCAGCAGCAGCCGACGGCGCAGCTGTCGTACACCGCGGAGAATATTTACCCCCCGCGGCGGCCGCGGCAGGTGTGGGTCTGCGGCCTCCGCGTCCCGCCAACCACCGCTGCGGACCGCTCCCGCAGCCGCAGCGTGGTGTGGCTGCACCCGTGGCGGGGGATGCTCTCCCTCCCCCAGCATGCCGCGTGCGTCGAGTGGCTGGCGCGCACCGCGACCGACCAGGCCGGCGAGGCCGCGCTCGTGTGGACGAACGGCGAGGCGTCGCGGAAGAGCACGCTCGCCATCCAGGCGAAGCGCCAGCTACTGCGCGGCCTTCTCGACCGCGTCGCGGTGACGCTCCCCACCCGCACCGCACGCACCGGCGCCCCGGGGCGGGATCTTCGCTCGCCTGCGTCGCCAACGGCCGCGCGGCCCGCCCCCGTTTCTGGGGAGCCGTACCAGCCGGAGCTGCACGCGCTGCAGGTTGCGGCGGAGGGCAGCCGCTCCTTCTACCCGTACGCAAACGCAGTGGTGGAGCTGACCTCGACCGCGACGGCCCGCACCTGCCGCTTCGTTCACGAGAGCGATGTCGTGGCGTCCCTGCACTATTACTTGCCATGCGCCCAGCCGCAGGCACACGACGGCGCGGACGACGGCGAGGGCCGGCGGGCCGCGGCGAGGGCCTCCGGCGACCGGAACGGCGGCAGCAGCACCACCAGTAAGTACTTAACACTGAGGTACAGCGACGGTCTTACGGCGACGCTCGATCTTGCTGTGCGCGCCTCGCCCGGGCCGACCCGCGCGGCGGCCCCGGAAGGGGTGAGGATGGCGGCGACTGGAAACTTCTCCGCCGGCAACACGATGATGCGGAACATGCACCGGACCTCCCGCCTCGTCTCGGTCACGTCGCCCACAATGTCCCTCGTGCAGATGCCCTCGATCGTCGCGCTGTCCGAGGCGGGCGGCGGCGGCGATTTTGACGCCACCGACATTGCGTTCCTGACGTACGGCGGCGCCAAGTCGGGGACGGCGGGGTCGGCAGTGGGGGTGGGGCGTGGTCGCCCGGGCCGCCTCGGCGGCGGTGGGGCCAGCCGGCCCGCGTCAAACGCGACGGTCTCGCCATTCCGGACGCCGACGGCGCTGCCAGGGGCGATGGACTCTCCGCTGTCGCTCCTCAACGGGCTCGACACGGTGGAATCGATGCCGCCCATCAGCGTCAGCGGCGACGTGCGACTGTGGCCGGCGCACCGGCGTCGGCGCCGCGGCATCGTGCAGGAGGACGGCGCGTGGGATGCCAACGAGGACGAGGAGGAGGTGGCCCCGCCCGAGAAGACGGGGCTGGACTTTACGCTCACGACAAACTGCTTTGTGCTGACGTGCCGGGAGCCGGGCGACGAGGACGGCGAGGAGGGCGGTGGCAGGCGGCGGGACGACCCCTGCAGCGCGGCCACCCACGGCAACAGCAGCGTGCTGTCCATCACATACGTCGCCGCCAACGCTAACGCTGGCGGCGGCGCGCAGAAGGTGCAGACGACGGGCCGCGGCCCGGCCGCGGGCGTCGCGATGGCCGTGCCGCCGTCAGAGACGCTGCGGTGTGTGCACGAGGACCTTGGCCGCCGCTCCTTCCTGATGTCGACCCGCGAGCGGGAGGCGCACCGCGAGCTGCGCGGCCAGGGCGAGGTCTACCGCCGCTTCGAGTCGGGCAACGAGCAGATACTCTTCGCCGACGGCGGCGTCGTGACGCGCTTCCACAGCCGCGCCGTGCAGCGCAGCCGGCGGACGAGCGGGCGGGACGATGCCGATGCCGGTGTCCAGGCGGGTGCGGTAAGTGCCATCATCGAGACGGTGACGACGCCCTCCGGGGCCTGCTACGTGCGCACCGTCGCGGCGGGCAACCCCGTGGACGGCGCGCGGCAATTCGCCCGGCTGGACGCCGTGTCGTACGCCTCCGAGGAGCGTGTCGATGTCGCCGGGAACGACTGCATCATCCGCGCCCGCGAGGACGGCGTCACGACCGTCGTCTACGCCTATTGCACCAGCAACAGCAACGGCGCCGGCGACACGAACATCAATGGCAACAACAACAACAATAACAACAGGGACCACGGCAGCACCTTCAAGGGGAGCCAAAGCAACTTTGGCAGCAACATGAACATGCGCATGGATGAGATGGACGAGATGGACGACGACGCCCTCCTGGGGAGGAGCAAGCGCTCCCCGTCCGACATCACGGCCCGCTTCACGGCGAGCTGGCGGTCGCGGGTGGCGTCGGTGGTCGACTCGTTCGCTGAGGCGACGGTCACCGACGCCGGCGACGTGTGCGCCTCCCGAGACGGAGACAACAAGGGCGGCGCTGAGGGGGCGGCTGCAGGGGCAAAGCCCGCTGCCCCCATGACGCTGGTGCGTGTCGTGGTGCACGCGGACGGCACGACGATCACGACGCTGCCGCCGCAAGGCGTCCCGCCGCTGCCGACCACCACTCCGGCGGCCTCGCCCAACAACCACAGTGGCGGTGGCGACGGCGACGTGCTGTTCGGCAACGGCGCCCGCATTCTGGCGCCGCTGCTGCAGGAGGTTCACCTCGCGCAGCAGACGGCCGCGGACCGCAGCAGCGCCAGCGGGGACGGCGACGGCGATGGCACCGCTGGCGCGGGGAAGCCCGCCTCCGCCGCCGACGCGCGTATTCGCTGGTGCGTGGAGTCGCCGCGGATGCCGCGCGTGTTTCTCTTCGCCCCCGCGCAGGGGCCCGCCCTCCCGGCTCCGTTCTTTGTCAGTTTCGGCGACGGGACGGTGCTCCTCCGGCGTCGCGGTGCCGCCGTCAGCGGCGCGGCGGCGACGATGGTGCGGGTGGCGTCGGTGAGCACGATGGCAACGACCTTTGGCGGCTGCGGGGGCGGCGACGACGGCAATTGGGAGACAATCTTGACGCGGCCGTCGGGAACGACGCTCCGCGTCTTTCACGCGCAGCGCATCGCGCTGGTGGAGCCGGCCGACGCCGTCGCGCGCCACGCCGAGACTGGCTTCTCGCGCCTGCACGCCCTCGCGGTGGGGGAGGGCTTCCCCGCCTTCGACCTTGCCCGCGGCGGGATGCGGTTCGTCGACTACCGGCAGCACGTCGTGCAGGTCGACCGCCTCTTCTCCCCGCTGACGGACGCGACGGCGTCGATGACGCCGCAGCCGGTGCCGTGGGCGGAGCTGCTGCGGGCGCTGGTGCCGGAGGGCTACACCCCGCACCACGTCTCTCGCCGCGCGCAACTCGCCGCCCTCGCGGCCCGCAGCAAAGCGCTCGAGCGGACGAACGGCGGGCGCGCTGCGGCAGCTGGTGGTGTCGCGTCGGTGCCGCTCATTGGCCGGCTGCGGGCCCTCAGCGAGGGCTTCATTCAGTCGAACCGCCTCCTCCGCCCCGAGTCCCTCGCGAACTTTGTGCGGCAGGAGCACACACTCGCGGGCCGCCCCCAGCGCGGGCAGCGGCAGCAGCCACAGCACGGGGCGCAGGGAGCCGGTGAAGCGGCTGCGGATCACGGGCCAGGTACGACGGGGCTGGCCGGACTTCTTGGTGGCGTGTCGCCGCTCTGCGTCGCGCACCTGGTCTGCGGCGAGACTGTGCAGTTCTGCCCCGAGACGCACGTGCAGCAGGCGATCCGGGCGGCGCGGGCGGAGTGCGCGCTGTACACGGCAATGCGCGCGTGCGGCGGGGGCACCGGCGACGGCGACGCGGAGACGGCGTCGGCGCTTGCGGAGTCGGCGCTGTTCGTCCGCAGCAGCGAAGACGCTGCGAACGCGGAGTGGGCGAGCCGCGCCGGCAACCGCCTGAGGGCCGGCCCCGGCGGCGTCGGTGGCAGTGCAGCGGCAGCGGCAGCGGCAGCAGCGGCGGCCGCCGCGGCCCGCGAGGTCAGCGGAGTTGAGCAGATCTTCCTCCACCGCATGTGGACGGCCGTCGGCGGCGACACCACGGCCGCGCTCAACGCCGGCCCCGTCGGCGGCGACACCACGGCCGCGCTCAACGCCGGCCCCGTCGGCAGCGGGCCGGAGAACCCGACGAGCGGCGGCGAGGGCGGCACGACGCTGGCGCGCGCGGCCTGCACGCAGCAACGACTGCTGTCCTTCTTCCACAGCGGCACTTCGCCGGCCGCCTTTGCCCACTCCCACGCCGAGCGCGGGACACCGCCGCTGCTGGCCGCCGCCATCCGGCCCGGGCACGGCGCCACTAGCTACTGGCTGCCGCCGTCGCTGCAGCCGCCCCACACGCCGTACGGCGACGCGGAGAGCGCCTCGGCGCTCGCGGCCGGCGTCGGCCCCGGCGGCCCCGCCCCGGGGTCGCCGCTCTCGTTCCCCGAGGCGGCCACATCCATCACCGACGCCGTGCCGTCGCCGTCCAGCGCCACAGCGGCGTCGGCGTCGGCTGCGCTGCGCGTCTTCTGCCGCCTTCGGCCGGTCGTCCCAGCGGTGCGGAGTATTGTCCTCTCAGAGGCCCTCCGCCGCCAGGCGCGGCTGCAGCAGCTCTCCGGCTACCACCGCGCCATTGAGAGCCAGCCCACCACCTCCCTCGGCACCGCCGCCCACCTCTCGCAGCAGCTCAAGGAGGCACCACCGCAGAAGCAGCACCCGCGGCGGAAGGGAAAGAGCGCGGGGGCGGCGGCGGAGCGCAAGTTGGCGTCGGCGGAGTCGACGGCGCCGGCGGCAGCGATGAACCGCACCGCACCCCCCACAGCATCCTCCCCCGCCGCAGAAGCCGCAGCAGTGGCAGCAGCGGAGGGGCCCGCGGACGCCGACACATCGGCGCCGCTTAAGGTGTCTGTTCACGACGTGGGAGAGGAGATTGGCGGCGGCGGTGGCGGCGTGCGTCGTCACGAGCACCCAGAGAAGGAGGCCGCCGTCGCTGACGTTGTCGTCAACAACAGCGAGGACGACGAGGGGGTCGACAATGGCGCGGAGGTGGACGAGGTCGCCATCCGCGAAGCCGCGCGCGCCGAGCAGCACCGCCTGCAGCAGCTCTACTTTGCCATGAAGAAGGGAGCGGGGACGGCAGGGCCGTCGTCGCCCATGTAAGCGGAAGGCAGCAGCATGATGAGGGGGAGGAGGGGGATAAAAAAGAGGAAGAGACGGTGTGATATGCAACATCCTCTTCCACGCTAAGAACCACCCGCCCCAACTGCAGTCCCGGCGTTGTTGCTCCTTTATTTTTATTGTGAAGAAGAGATGTCTTCAGCCGCCTTGCAATATTGTTTTTTTTTTGGTGTTGTTGTTTTTTTTGTCATGTTTTCTCCATCCCCCCGCATCATCGCTTTTTTCTGTTTCCCGCATCCACACGCACGCACACAAACAGGAAAGGATGTAATGTACTATTTGACCCACGTCGATGATGTGACCGTGTGTGTATGCTGCTTTTTATCCCCCACTCCCCCACTCCCTCAACCTTTTTGCCTCAAATTTTCCTCGTTGTTGCTCGTGACGGGACTGCTCGTTTTATTTTTCTCATCTTTTCGTGAGAGGTGCCCCCCCCCCCCCCCCCTCCACCAACAACGGGAAGTCTCTCGCGAGCCAACAGGAAGACTATATACACACAAGACACACATGTAAACGCTGCGACGACGGGGTGGGTGTTCATTGCAGGATTCCCCCCACGTCTCCACCATATACACAACCACACACACACACACACCAAACACAAGAAATAAACACACCTGAAAAGGATGGAGTAATGCGGGTTGTTGACAGATTTCGATGTGCAAAAAGTAGAAGGACATGCATCCACGACGGGAGGA
>AUXJ01007077.1:0-10165 GCA_000482205.1 Herpetomonas muscarum
CCTCTCCCCATCTCTATAACAGTGGATCTTGCGGGAAGGAGGGTTCATCGCATTCGTCAGACCTGCCAGAGGCGCGGGACCAATGCCCAGGTAGAGCACATACTCCTCTTTGTTAAATGTGTACTAATGTCACGGTGACCACATACTTTCGATATTTCAATGATCGTGGTGCTGGAGGGGAAGAAGGAAAGGGAAAAGGAATATGTATATATCACGCACAATTGCACTTTTGCACAGCAAATCAATTCTACTGTGCAACGATCAGTAGCAACGGACGCCTCTACAACGCCTATAGCCATAGACGCTTGGACGCATTATGTGCGTGTGTCTCTCTGTACGTGTGTGTGTTTCTGTGCGTGTCGACGGGAAGGGGGCGAGGGGCATCAGCATGCCACTCTCCCTTCGTCCGTCGAGTAATTCTGACTGCAGTTCCTTCTTGTCCCTTCTACCTTCTCTTCCTCACTCTTTCTCTCTCTCTATATATATAAAATGATTTGCGGTGGTGCATCAACATGTACAAATCGCCTGCGGCCGTTGGCAGCGCTCAAAAGTTCCGGATGTAATCAGTGCTCTCGCACGCCTTGTACTCCTCCACGAGGTTGGCGACAACCTCCCGTGAGTCGGTGAACTCGTCCAGGTTCTCCTTCGTCGGGCCGTGCCGGCGGTACTGCTCGAGGAACACGCCGCGGCCAAAGAGGGTGTCGAACTGCCGCAGCGTGCGCTGGAAGAGCGTGCGGATGCTGGTGTGGTTGGCCATCACGAGGCCACTCACGCGGTGGCGGGTGTCGATGTAGGGCGACTTGCGCGACAGGACGACCTGGATCGACGCCGGGCCCCACGGGATGAACGTCGGGGAGCGCTCGCGGATGCGCTCGAGGGAGCGGTGGACCTGCGCGGGGTCAATGTCGCCCTGGATGAGGTTCAGCAGCGAGATGTAGCAGCCGCTCTTCATCGAGGTGGAGACCATCATGTTCTTGGGCAGCAGCAGCCGCCGCATCACGTCGTGGACGGAGGTCTTGCGGACTGCCGCCTGGATGTTGGCCGTGTCGAGGGTCGTCGGGGTGTACCCGGTGCAGACAAAGTGGCAGCGCGGGGTCGGAATCAGCGAGGCGAGCATGCTCATGAGGTCGTTGTTCATGTACCCCGGGTACCGCAGCGTCGCCGTCGAGGCGGCCATCACGGTGCTCACGAGCCCGTTCATCTGCTCCACCGTCGGGGAGGCGATGTGGAGGTTGTCCGTGACGATGCGGTTGAGGGCGGTATTGTCGAGGACGACGACGCAGTCCGCGTGCAGCGTCAGCCGCTTCATCGCCAGGACGCTGTTGTACGGTTGGACAATGACGTCGGACTCCCCGCCGCGGGATTGGTTCGGGAAGACGCTGTACGTCTGGATCAGCTTCTTTGGGAAGCGGTCGTTGAGGTTCTCTAGGAGGTAGCTGCCCATGCCGCTACCCGTGCCGCCCGCGATGGAGTGGGTGAGCACGAAGCCCTCGAGGCTGTCGCTGTTCTCCGCCTCGCGCTCGATCATGTCGAAGAGCGTCTCCTGCACCGAGTCGCCGAGCTCGTAGCCGTGCGACCAGTTGTTGCCGGCGCCGCCACCCTCCTCGTGGATGAAGACGTTCTCGGGGTTGAAGAGCTTCTGCATCGCGCCGCGCTGGATGCTGTTGATGACGCGCGGCTCAAGGTCGATGAGCAGCGCGCGCGGGACGTAGTGGTCGTCGTCGGCCTGGTAGAAGAAGACATCCTTCCGGTCGTCCCCGCCCACCGCGAAAGGCTCCACGACGCCGTCTAGTCGGATGCCATGCTCGAGGCACAGCTGGCGCCAGAACTCGCTGCCCACCTGGTTGCCGCACTGGCCGGCCTGCAGCGTGATGATCTCGCGCGGCATGGCTAGCACAGCTCAGCAGGTCCTACAAGATGATTGTGTATGGGGGAGGGGGGAGGGGGGTGTGTATGTGTCTATGATGCGCGTGTTTAGATGAGGGGGCAGTCGGACAGAGGGGCAGGGAAAGTAATGATATCAGATGATACCGAACGAGCAGCACAGCGACAAGGGGGGTGGAAGAAAAAGGCTGTCGCGAGACGGTGTCCGCTGGCGTTATTCTTGTAACTATGTGTCTATGAAAGAGGTGGTGCTGACCGCCAGTCGATGCAGTGAAGTCGACGGCCAGAGAGTCAGATTCCTTTTCTTTTTCTGTCGGATGGGGGAGAGCGATAAAACTCCACAGTACCTGTGCATTGGCCCATGAACGAGAGGCAACAGTTCGTGATGAGAGGATGGGAGGCAGAAGAGGTTGAGGAAGAAAGTGACGCGTTCGTTGGTGGAATGAATGCAGTGAACGATGCAACATGACGAGGACTGCCCCGACGGTATCATTGACCGCAGACCTCCTCAAGGGATACTAGGGATCTGTCTGTGCTCCCCCCCGCCCCCCACTTTCGAAACACACCAGGCCACTCTTACAGGACGCTGGTGGTACATCGGATCATAGTCCTTTTAGCAAGAAATATGTTTCAGCGAGTCTTCTTTTTGTGTGTGTGTGTGTGTTTGCGCGCTTCCGTCTTGCATGTTTTCCCTTGTGTGCACGGAAGACTGTCATGTCGCTTGCGATTCTACGAGGAGACCGAGTTAGGCACGGGGGCGTCCCGTTTACAGGTACACCGTGACCTTCCCCAGCCGCCGCTTCGTCTCCTCGAGCTTCTCCTCCCACTCGTCCGCGAGCTGGTGGAGGTGGGCGAGGTCGCCGTCCTGCTTGAACTTCTCGTGCAGTGCCTTCGCCTCGATGCGGGAGCGTCGAATGACACCCTGCGCCCCTTCCAGCACGGCAATCTGCTCCATGTAGCACTCAATGTCCAGCACAAGGCCAACGCCCACGGCTTGTTCTTCCGGCGTGAGCCGTCGGAACGCTGCGCCGGTGTTGCTGTAGTAGTGGGCACGGGCGGCGGCGGAGCGCTGCTCGCGGTGCCGCTTCGCCACCCGACTCCGCAGCTCGCGCCGCTCCTCATAGGACAGCGGCGCGGCCTCATCTGCGGCAGCGTCAACGGGGCGGCGGCGGTGGAGACCGGCGTCGCGCTCGGCATCCACGACGACGAGGCACTCAGACACCGTCACCACCGACGGTGGGGGAGGGAGGGGGCCGCGCGCCCCCTCCCCCTCCCCCTCCCCCTCTCTCCCCCGCTCAGAATCGGTCTCCTCCTCGACACTGTGGACTTTATGGACGTCGTCGCCACTGTCGATGGCGTCGCCCTCCGCGTGGAAAAGCGCAATGACAGCGCGGAGAGCGGCGGCACTCCCCTCGCCCTCCTCCCCCTCGAGTGCGTCGGGGCCGAGAGAGGCGTCCAGGTCGGCCTGCAGGAGGCGGAGGGGGTCGTTTGCCCGCCTCTCGCCGCCGCCTCCTCCAGCCGGCCCCGCCCCTGCGCCAGCGCGATACACAAGGTGGGCGCGCAGTAGGCCCAGCAGGACGTACCGCCGCACGCGCGCCCAGGCGTCATCAGAAGCGGCTGTGCGGGACAGCTCTCGCAGGCGCTGCTGCAGCGCTCGCTCCGCCTCCAGGGGGAAGCCGGCGTCGCCGCCCGGTGGAGCCCAAATCGCCACCAGTAGACCCACCTCCGCCAGACGGCGCTGTGCGAGGCGCGCGTCGCTGACGAACACCCACTCCCTCTTTGAGGGAAGGTTCCCCGACGGGTCCGCCGCGCTGTCGTCGACGACGGCGAAGCCGCCCCACTCGGCCAGCCGCAGCGCGTACACGTATGGGTCGACCCTTGTCTGCCACGTGGCTCCGTCAACGTTGACCCGGGCGTAGCGCTCGTGCGTGGGGTAACTGGTGATGTTGCGGAAGATGGTGCGCAGCACCGCCAGCGCGCGCTGCGTCGCCAGGGACGCGCTCGCGAGGAGACTGGACTGGGGGAGGCAGTCGATCAGGTAGTGTGGTGAGGGCGACCCCTCCTCAGCGGCAGATGGGCCGCTGCCAACAGCAGACATACGAGAGTGGGTGTTGTCGTGTGAGGATGCGTGTGTGTTGTGTATTACGGTATTCCTACACACGCCCACACACACACACACACACAAAAACACACAAACACAGACAGAGGGGATTTTGTGTTTTGCTAAGAAATGTCACTGGGGGCGGGAAGGAAAGATTTTGGGGGAGGGGAATGGCGGGGAGTGAGTGGGTGGGGATGTCGTTCGTTGCTGTTGGGTGTGCGAGAGGCGCGCATCGGGTTCACACAAATAGCGCCCTACTGCTCCTCTGGTGCCGCGACCCCCAGACGCATACACAGTCAACGAGCAGAGGCTCGCCCTAAACTAAAATGTTGCGCGGATATAACAAACAAGGAAAGGGATATTTTTTCTTCTGCGCGTGTGTCTAGGTGGAGATGGTTCTCCTTCTCACTTGTGACATCAAAGAGACCGACGCAGGGGCGTCGTGCGCGAGCACAATACACTCATCCATCTCCCTCCCCCTGCTACAGGTTCAGGGCGCTGCTCCGCGCTGCTATAAGTGCCTTCCGCAACGCCGCGCTGCGTGCGGTGAGGACGCTGAACGGCTCGGCGACCTCGTGCCGCAGCTTCCCGCTGCTCATGGCGAAGCGCTCGTACATGGCCTGCTCCTCGGCCTGCAGCACGTCCTCGGGCGACACCCGCAGCTCCTCCACTAGCGCGTGGATGTCCTCCGCGGCGCCGCCAGCGGCAGCGGGGGCCGCCCCAACCGCCGCCAACCCGTTGCCGCGGTGGGGACGAGCAGCATTGCCTCCGCCAGGGAACGCAGCGGTGCCGGCGGCGTTGGTGCCGCGGCGACCCGTTGCCGCCGCTGCCGTCGCGGTGGGCTGGGGTGAGGTGGGCGTCACGGCCGCCGTGACGGCGCTGATGTCGGCGAGAAGGCCGAACGACAGCGGGCCGCCGACGCCGCCGGCGCTCTCGCCGCCCCCGCCCGGCGCCGTGTGCGAGGTTGGTGAGCCGGTGAACGCCACCGACGGCGTTGGCCCCGCAGTGGCGCTGGACGCCGCCGCCGCTGCCGCGGCGGTGCGGTGGGAGACTTTTTTTCCCACCGCCTTAACGCCCTCCGCTGCCGCCGCGCGCCAATTGGCAAAGGCGAAGGCGCCGCGCGGGTTCGGCACCGGTCCATCCTCGACAGCCGCCCCACCGCCTCCACCCGCCTTTGCGCGCCGCGGCCCGGTCCCGCTGCCCCGGCCGCCCCCAGCGGTGTCCCGCGCCGCCAGCTCCAGCACCTCCTGCTTGCGGCGCTTGCGCACGGCTGCCGTCGAGCCGGACTTTATGTATCGCAGCTCGTCGCGGTGCCGCGCCCACGCGCCGGCAACGAACTTCTTGTCCTCGCACAGCCGGTCGAGAAGGAGCGGCAGCGCCTTCGGGACATCCGGCAGCGGCGAGTGCTCCACGCGCAGAAACGGGTTCGCCCGCAGGGCCGCCTCTGCCCGGGCGGCGGCCGCCTGCAGCTCCGCCGCCGTCGCCCCCTCCAGCACGCTCGCCGGCACGTACGTCGGCACATCGTCGCGGCCGTCCTCCTCCTCGCCGGCGCTGCTGGCGCGGCGGTGGGGCCGGTGGTCGCCGTCCCCCTCCTCGGGCTCGTCGGCGCGGGGGCGGCGGCGCGACCGACGCGAGGGCGCCGGTGCCGGTGCGGGTTCCTCCGCATCGGAGGCGGAGTTGGCCGCGTCCGCGTCGGTCGGCTCGCGCTGCGCGGGGTGGAGGGACAGCGTGCAGTACCTGCGGATGGCGGACGGGAAGGGGCTCAGCAGCGTGCGCCGCAGCCGCAGGATGTGCAGGTCCACCGCGTCGTCGCTGGGGAGGCGGCGCACCCGCACCCGCTCCTGCGCAGCCGCGATAACAGCCGGATTGGGTGACGCGCCCACCTTGGTGTCGCCCTCATGGTGCTCTTCGTCCACGGCGGTCGTCGTCGCGGGTTGCGGTTGGTCGCTCGTCGCGCTGCTACTCTGCAGCTCTGCAGCTCTTACAGGCGCAGGTTGTGGTTCTGCAGCCTCCTCCGCTGAAGATTCGGGGCCCGCCTCCTCTTCGTTGGCCCCGAGCTGCTGCGGCGGGGCCTCCTCCTCCTCCACCTTTGCGGGGACTTCCTCCTCAGCTGAAAGACGGGGTAAGTCGCTGTCGGCGGTGTGCGCTGGAGTGGGCTGGCAGTCCGCACCCTCTCCGCCGGCGGGACAGCTGTTGGGGAGCTGGGGCGGTGAGGGGGCACGAGAGCCCCCCTCCCCTTCCTCCTCCTCTTCCTCCCCTTCCCAGTGGACGTTGTCGCCGCCGCGTCGCGTGCCCACATTGTCCGCAGGCACCGCCTCTGCCTGTCCACGCGCCTCCTCGTCGACCCCACCCGCCGCCTCTGACGGCGCCTGGGCCTCCTCGGCAGGGGGCGGCGCCGGGGGGGGCCACGATATCAGACTGCGCGTCCCCCTCCACCGGCGGCGGCTCGTCCAGACCCGCAGCTTCAGCGCCCCTTTCCACGGCGTCGTGCTCCGCAGTCGCGTCGCCGTGCGCGGGTGGGGGCGGCCGGCTGAGGCTGCGGCTGCCCCGGCGGACGAGTTCACAAATGTCCACGACGCGAGGGACGCTGACGTCGACCGCCGGGGGCAACAGCGGCTGCGGCTGCGGCTGCGGCTGCGGGGTAGTGTGGGGGGACTCTGACCGCCCACGACGCTCAGCAGCCGCTTCGCCTGCGTCGCCGCGTGCGCTCCTGTCGCCATCTTCCTCCTCCGTGGCCCCAGCAAGGTGCTCGTTATCCTTGTCCTCGAGGCTGCTGCTGCTGCTGCTGCTGCTTCCGTCGTTGGTGTCGCCGTGCGTTTCAACAATGTTATCGGTCGCACTGCCCTCACCCGAGTCAGCAGTGTCAGCCACGGCAGGAGCACTTGGTGCTGGGGCGGCCGACTCGGCACCTTCACCTCGCTCCTCCTGCTCCTTCTCCTGCTCCCGCTCCTCCTCGCCGTGGTGGGGAGTGGTGGTGTTGTCGGGGGCGGGGACGTCGCCCAACTCCGGGGCAGCAATCGTATTCTCCTCCACCTCCACGTTCTCTTCCTCTTCCGGCTGCTGCTGCTGCTGCTGTGGAGGTCCCTCCGGCTCTCCCTCGCCGTCGGTGCCTTCCTTCTCGTCGTCAGGAATATGGACAGATGCTCCTTCGGCTGCCACGCTCTGGTCACCCTCTCCTCCAGCAATCTCCACGCCAGCGTCGTCGTTGGCCACAGCTGTGGCCTCATCGCTTCCGTCCTGTTCACTGTGGCCGATCGTCGAAGACGGCGGGTACGGAGTGCTGGACGACGCGCTGCCGGTCGACGACAGAGGTGGTGGCGGGGTTGATGTCATTATAGCGTCCAAAGGGTCCAAAGCTCCTCCTTTTTTTTGTCTCTAAGAATGTATTATAAAGAGGTGCGCCGGTGGAAGCGGCTGCGGTCTCTCTTCTTGTTGTTTTCTATGTCAGCGGGTGGCGAAAATACGGTAATGTTCGACTGCTGCGCGGCTTCCCGCTTCACGATGTATCACCTGTGCGTGTGGTAGGGGGGGGGGGGGGGGAGGCACGTGCAAGCTTCTGAGGCCAGTTATGCAGAGGAAGGGAGGGAGGGAGGGCAAGGAGGTGGTCTATGAGCGTGGGGGGGGGGGGTAGTGGGTGACAACACTGGCCCTGTTTTCTTTTACTCCCCTTCATACGTCGGTGTCATCTGTGTTCGGGCAGATATGGCGGCTTCTGCTTAGACGTGCGCATTCTTCTTTTTCTGTTGTTGCTTTTTGTTGTTGTAGGTGTAATGAACATGGTGATGGTGCAACTGTTCCAGGGGGGTGGAATACCAGTGGTGCGGGGGTGAGGCGTACGGGGAACACGAGGAGCAAAGACAAATAAATATATCACCAATGCGTCAAGGGACGCAATCGAGCAGAGGGAGGGGGGGGGGGAGTCGCAAATTGAAATATATGTTTATATATATAATATAAAGGGTGAAATGGTACACATGGAGCACGACGGCTGCGGAATGTACATGTCAGACAAGAGGGGCAATTATGCGAGCGTATTCGAGGAGGCACGGTGAAGACGATTAGCTGAAGAAAAAAAGCGATTCCCCCCACCAAAAGGTGCGAGGGGCCAAAACACGGCCTACCCCTCCCATACACAACGCCTGTCCCCCTCTTGCGTTTCCTCCAGTGCTTTGTTGCTTTGGCATATATAGTTGTCTGTGCGTCCCTGTTCTTCCTCTTCTTCCTACAATATATGCGGGTGCTGTTGTGATTGTGCGCGCGCGCGCGCGCCGCCGCCGCTACCGGAGCGAGAGGACGGACGCCTGCGAGAGGTCGGCGCAGATGCGGCGGTTGATCTCGCCGAGCCGCTGCTGCTGCTGCACTGTGCTGGCAGTCAGTATGTAGTCTTCTGCGTGGGCCTGTATGGTCGGGAGCGCCCTGCCGGTGCCGTCGCTGTTCTTCGCCTTGGCCATGAAGGCCTCGAGGACGTCGGAGTGGCCGCACAGGGCCGCCAGCTCCGCCGCCGTGTACCCCGCCGTGTCGACGACGTGCACATCGGCCATGCACTCGTCGATCAGCAGCGAGACGACCGCGACGTCGCCGCGGATTGCGGCGAGCATGAGGGGCGTGCGGCCCGAGTCGGCGTGCGGCAGGTTCACGAGCGTCTCCATCCCCGGCCGCCACCGCAGCGCCGGCACCATCACCGCGCCGTCCGCATTCGACAGGTCGCCGTCCTCCGACGACTGCGCCGAGAGCCAGCGGTAGAAGCCAATGTCAATCTCCCGCATCACCGCCCCGCGGCTCGACCCGGCCGCCCGCGCCGCCTCCGCCGAGGACGCGGCCGCCTGCGAGGGGCGCGCGGTGAGGGACGGGCTGCCGGGCCGCGGCCCCGTCGTCACCCGCACCGCCGCGACGGAGCGGGTGTCGGCGTCGGGGAGGTACCCGCACGTGAAGCGACCGTCCAGGCCAAAGTAGAAGGCCACGCCGGACGGCCGCGCAAAGGCGCGCGGCGTCGCGAATGTGACCCACCGCGGCACCGACGAGAGCAGCAGCGCGCTAGCGACGTGCGTGTCGGCGCACCACGCGGCGCGGTGGAGGGGGGAGAAGCCGTGCACGTCGGAGACATACGCCAGGGGGCGGGGGGACTCCCGCAGCAGCTTCTCAACGCGGTAGGGGTCGTTCGCGGTGACGGCCTCGTGGATGGGGGGGACGGGGAATTCCTGGGGACCGGCCTCCACCTCGGAGCCGGAGAGCCCGCCGGGACTGCCAGAGTGGCCCGTCAGGTTCCCCGACGAACGCATCCGTGTATAAGTATGTGTGTATGTATGTACAAATATATCTCTTACGAAAAAGATAAAGAAAGAAACGGAAGAAAGAAAGTCAGAGACACTTTTCTTCTGAACTCACTTCTTCTTTTTTTTTTCTGCTTCAACCTTCTTGAATCTCTTCTTTTGTGTGAAAACGCGAATCCAGTGAATGCAGTTCGTGCCAGGAGGGGAAAAACAAGAGGGTAGAGATGAAGGGGGCAAGAGAATGGAACATTATATTCATCTGAACGGGAAAACCGCGCGAGCACATGCTCGGACGACTCGTCTCGACAACCCTCGTTTCTCATGCGAGTACGAGGGAAAGGTGAACCCGTGCCGCACCTCGGAGGGGGTCTGCTTCCTCCCCTTCCCAAGTCCTTTCAGACGTACGCGTGGAGGAAGTGGACGCGTTGATAGGACCACTATTCACGTTTCTTCTGTTGTAGTTTTTTTTTGTAGAAAGGGAAGAGATACACACACGCACACACACATGCATATGCACAAAACACATATTTATACATCTATAAATATATATCTCTGTATGTATGTGTGTGTGTGCGTGTGGATGAGGGGGGTAGAGTGGAAGGTACACGGTAAGTCGGTGCTGCTGCTGTTCGGGGGGAGGGGGGGGGGGGGGCGGAGGTCGTGCTTGAGGCAGGAGCTTCTCAGGGAACAGCGATACCCCCCAAAAACCTCCACCCTTCCTCCCTCCTCCAGTTTCTCCCCCCTCTGCTTCTCCGCTTCTCTATGCAATCATAATTAGCGGAGAGCGAAACACTGGGAGGAGAGGAGGGGGGGGGGGGGGGAGATAGAAACAGCACAGAAAGGGAAAAAAACACCAAAACAGAGCGACAGGTACAGCCACAGCAACGCTTTTTGGTACGTCGTAAAGGCA